>JBAGKO010000002.1:1950426-1967832 GCA_037177275.1 Acacia concinna | reverse complement strand
AGGGAGTGAGTATTTAAGAATAAATAATGTATAATACCATACCCTCATATTGTGCGTTTGTCATACTCCTTATGGTAACACAAACAATACAAACGGAGTATTTTAAGTTAATATTGATCTTATTATTTGTTAAACAAATATAATCAACCAATATTTAATTTATACTTGCATTTTTATAATGAGGATGATTGATTTTTTTTAGATGACTAAAGTATTGTTAGATTTAATTAGAGATCAGATCATTCGAAGGCGTTTTCTGTCTTTAACACCAACTCAAGCTCGATGTTTCTTATGTTAAACAGACAAAACTAATTTAGGGGACATGATTGATTTTGTATTATATGAAATATTTCTCGAGTGCAACTTGTATTTCACGTTTCCATCGATTGATCGTGACATGATGCTTCCATTTTATTTTTAAAAAAAATTAGGAAAAAACTAAAATCTAATGCTATTGACCATTTGCCCACAAAAACATCATAAAAACAAAACAAAACAAAACAAACAAACAACGTACGTTCCTTAAGACAAAAAAGGGGAAGCATCTAACTTCTCTCAACTTGATGGTCTGAAATGCCATAATCTGAAAGGGAACACACATCTCTTTTTTCGTTATTATCGATTAGATAATATTTATGTATATTGAAATTTTATCAATGTACTTAGAATATATTTTTCAAACATACGCATGATTCTCATTGAGTTTTTTAATATGTTTGATATGCTTTTATTTTAATTTTATTAAGAAGTGTATTTTGTCGAAAGTGATTAAAGAATTCAACAAACAGTGAATTCTCCCCAACTAGCTCGCCACATAAATAATAATTAGGAATATATTCCACTTAAAAAAAATATAAGCACGAGAAGAATTGGGATTCTGACTTTCATCCACTTGGACAAGTGATGAGAGCTACTATCATATCATCTGAAATTTTTTCTTGTTTCTGTGGATAAAATTGTACTGTTATATATATTAGGTGGTATAACTATTTTAGTCATTTTAATTATGATTATTATTATATGATCATAATCCCTTATTATAATCCAGAAAGCTGTATTTCTGAAAATATATATTCCTTCACTGATTTTAAGAAATGATTGAGCTTTTAAATAAACATAATAGTATTAAATGTAATTTTGTTGAGTCAAATTTTTAAGACAAAAATTGTGCGGTTAGATATTTCGTACTCTGCTTTATTTGGCTTTTTTGGCCGAATAGTTTGATTTAATTTATAATTCTCCCAGTCACTTAAAAGTATACCAAGTTTTAAAATTTAAAACATGAAATATTTTAATCAGACAAATTTTAAAAGCAATGAACAGTGCGTTATATCCTGTAACCAAAGTGATGCAACAAAAAAAAAATCCAGCAATCAAATTATCTCATCAAAATGATTAACCGCGATTTATTTAGATAAGCATCAAACATATAGTCCTTTCTCATTGAGAACCCAAGCAAACGGATACAAAGAAAAAGTTGTTGTTGTTATTTATTTATTTATTTTGCCAGAGAGATAAAGAGAAAGATTTAGGAAGAATTTCAGAAAAAATACCTCCCTAAATTCAAAAACCACAAAAAGGATGTTTCCATTTTAAAAATACACTAAGTTATCATGGACCAAATTGAGTTTTTTTAAATTTGTTGACATGAATAGTGACCAGCACGAAATAATGAAAACCATTACTCTTCTTGCAAAAATCATTACTCAAATAGCGAAAATCCAACATTGTTTACGTGACGGGTAGATTTCCCTCTCTCCTCTGTCAGATGAATAGTGTTAGTGTCAGATGAACAGTGGCGACAGAGGGGGGAGAGAAAGTGATCAGCACGAAGTAGCAAAAACCATTACTCAAGTAGTAAAAATCCACTACTATTCACATCAACGAATTTTAAGGGGGGGAGAGAGATTAACACGGACCACCACGGACTAACAAAATCCATTACTCTTCTTACAAAAATCATTACTCATTTTGCGAAAATCACTACTGTTCACGTCAGTAAATTTGAAAAACACAATCTGATCCACAGTACCTTAGCGTCTTTTTAAAATGTTAACATCCCTTTTGGGGTTTTTGAATTTTGGGAGTAATTTTTTTGGAATTGTCCCAAAAATTTAAGACAACAAACAAAATTAATTAATATAAAAGTAGCAGGTTTCCTCTAGCACCACGCAATTATAATTATTTTTTAATTTCACACAATAATTTATTTTGGTACCCTTATTTTAATTATAAAGTATCTTTTCACATCTCTATCTTTAATGTTATTGATAAAAAATGCTAGTACTTATTTTTTAAATGCAAACAAAAATATATTTTATAAGATATCATTTTTTGAACTTTGAATAGACTTAACAATATATCATTTCAGATTGACCATGTTATATGGCCATAAGGCAAAAAAATAATTAAAAAAAATCGAGAGGCTAAACTTATAATCCTCAATTAGTTTCTATAAGATATCATTGTTTGAATCGGTATGTTCCGTTTTATAAGATATACTTTGAAGATATCTAAACATTCCATGTATCTTTTTCCTATTTTCACTCTCAATGTCTCTTTCTTCACTTTTTTTCACTCATTATTTTTTATCACCTTTTTCATTCACCCTCCCTTCCACCCTTTTTTTCATATATAAATAAAGGTGATTTGAAAAGTAAGTTGTAATTTTTACATATTTATTATCTTTAACTGATTTTAACTATTTTTTTTTATTTTTATATCTTATAAAAAGGAACAGACGGAGCATCTTGTATAAAATTAATAATAAAATGATTTATTAAAATGTGCATCATGCCTCCATTTTTTTAATATGATTATTTGATTAAGTCATATTTAAACATTTTGTCCTAAAAAAATATTTTCTACATTCACAAGAGTTAAAATTTAAGAACTCATTCTCAAGCCACTAAACTGACTAAAGCCCTTGTTCTGCTACTAGTCTACTACGTTCAAATGTCTCACTTCTAACTCTATGTTGCACTCACTGGTATCTTTTTTTGTAATCAACATTCTCTCTTAAAGAGGTGATACTTAATATAATGAACTAATCTTATAATTTATACATTTATTGCCTTTAATTAAGATTTTGAACTGTGTGATTTTGGTAACAAGTTATTTATCATAAAAAGGATTGGAGGGCGCTTTGATCCTTTCTATAAGAACTCAAAATTTGAATTGCCTTTGTCCTATTTATAAAAGGCTAACAACAGTTGTATTTTTTTTGTCCCATATTAATTATATATATGTATTGCATTAATTGAAAAGTTAAAAGTATTGCTTATATTAGTTCATTTTCATACTTTTTTTCCTTGATAGCATACTTTAAAAAGTAAATTTATTTCAGACATACTATTTACCAATTTTAACCGTTTTTTTTTAAATCTCATAATTCAGTCATGGACTCTTCTAAATAGGATGGGGAATTAAAAAGAAAAAGAAAATTAGAAATAAATGATGAATTAATTGATGAAGGGGTAGAGGGAGAGGGAGAGAGAGAGGAGAGAGGAAAGAGAGTGATGTGGTTGTCGGTGAATTCGGTTAATTTAAAAATGTAATAATGAAAATTGATGTATAAAAGAGAATGGGCCTCAAACGAAACCGACGTGGAGGCTTACCCACATGACAAAGCTTAGTGGCCGAGTCGCACGAGCCTCTCTCCAAAAGCCTTCCCCTCCTCCTCCTCCGTCTCCGTCTCCGTCTCCCCCTCCGCCCTTTTCCTGTTCCTCATGAACATCATATTCTTCCTATCTCTCTGATTCTTCCGATTCCCCTTCCCCAAGCTCTTTTGTTTTGTTTTGTTTTCCTTTTTGCTTTCGCAGAGAATGGAAGCTGAACAAGCGGCTTTAGGCGCCAAGAAAGGAGAGAGAAGGTACAAAGGGATTAGGATGAGGAAGTGGGGCAAGTGGGTCGCTGAAATCAGAGAACCCAATAAACGTTCCAGGATTTGGCTCGGATCCTATTCTACACCCGTCGCCGCCGCTAGAGCCTATGACACCGCCGTCTTCTATCTCAGAGGACCCTCCGCTCGCCTTAATTTCCCGGAACTCCTCGCTGGAGAAGGCTGCGCCGCCGCCGGCGAATTGTCTGCGGCTTCGATTAGAAAGAAAGCCATCGAAGTCGGCGCCAGGGTGGATGCCCTTCACGGGGCTCACCACCACCACCACGCGTCGGCGGAGGCGCCGGAGCTTATGCCTCGCGGTGCGGGAGCGTGTTTGGAGCGGGTTGACCTGAACAAGATGCCGGAACCGGAGAATCCGGAGTGCAACTGATGGGATGGGGCGGGCGGCGACAAACATGCGCCATGGCGGTTGTGCGGCGGCTGAAGCAAAGTGATGTTGATGAAGCCTTCCTGAGGAATACTGTAGTAGTGTATCTTCTTCCTTTGTTCCTTCCCGCCCCTCTCGCCCGTAGTATTTTCCTATTTAGATTCTACAGATGAAATTTTGGCGTTGTAAAAAGGGGAAAAAAAGATGTTAAATGTAAATTATTTAGTTAAAGCAGCCTCTTTTAACTCTTCTTATCAGTTCTTTCTCCCTAATGCTTCCACAGAGATATTTACTTAATTGCTTGCTCAGCTAAGCCTGTCCTTATTTCAGAAAATGAAGAAAGTGGTAATAATAATAATAATAACAACAACAACGGGTAAGTTGGGCCTATGGAAATAAAGAATGAAAGAGGAGGAGGGGACAAGAGTGGGGAAGGGGAGAGAAGGGAGGGCATGGTAATTGGGCAACCACTAAAGACTAAAGAGAAATAGGTACTTAAAAAGCCATGAGATGGAGAGTTAGGTACGTTGCTGCTTCTGTAATCTGTAATCGGCAGTCTGCTGATTATGTGTAGGGAATAGCTAAGGGACCAGTGGAAACCAATTTTGCGATCCCTGATAATGACCCATCATGGGGCCTCCTTAATATTGGTTTTCCTCCTAATTTCTCTTCCTAATTTCATCTAATTTTTTAATATAATATAAGATATATTTATCTAAGATTATTGAACTTAATATCATATGGGTGTTTTTTAAAACATTCTAGTTATCTTCTTTAATTCTTTAGTTTCATTTCTTCTTTAATTATCATTGGAGAAAGATTAATAACAGCAAATTCAAAACTGACAAATATTAAAATTGGTATGCTTACCAATCATCTAAATATGGGAGTACTTCTTAACTAACTGTTGTATCTACCCAATCCAAATCATGACGGTCAAGGAAAAGATTCTCCCATGTTAAATGGAAGAAATTACGACTCCTGAATTCACCCATTTCAACCTGAGCTGGATCCCATATTTTGGCTCTATGAGATTTTAAAGGTTCCGAATGACGATTACTCCATAATTAGCGGAGATTGAGATTTTTTATTCAACTAATTTGGATGGGGCAGCAGATAGGCAAATAGCATGGGATTAGAAGTTAGTGTGCGATCAATTAATTTATGAATAGCTGATAGCATCTCACGCTCAAATTATATATTAATCACGAGTGATTGACTCTGCTAAAAACGGGGCTCAATGTATAAAGCAAAGTTATGGCATAAGCAGTATAAGACAAAACTAATCACTAACATTTAATGGTAAAGAGAGTCTGTAATTCTTTGTTTACACTTCACTGATCTTTAATGCAAACATGGCACACAAACACATTCTAATACATAAAGCTCCTATTAGATGAGGTCTAAGAAAAAATAGATGCTTACAACCTTAACCCCACTAAATGAACCCATAATATATAGGTCACATGACACCATCCTTATTGCTGCTTTAAGGCTCATCCTCATATACAATATATCCGAGTAAAACTTGAAACTAAGCACGGTCACTTGAGTCCTCATGTTCTGCTTATAATTATTTTTAGTTGAAAGAAAAAACGGTGGGGGGAACATGGAACTTGTAAAAATAATCTAGCAATACGATGAGTCCCAAAGAGATTTGGAAAATCTTTGAAATTAACCCATCATTTTCGGCAACAATCATTCTATCAGAGATTCTAATTAGTAAATACATGTCTCCTGGCGGGAAGGGTAACAGACAGTTCACTTCAAGCAGGGAACTTTTTGATAATGACAATTATTTCAGACGTGTGACAGCAAAACAATGAAATCATGATACCTAAAAAATATACTCCTACATTGCATAAACCAAAATTTTGATTCTAGTCATAGCTATCTTGTGTGGCCATAAAGGGAATATGCTTGCTCCCCACAACTGGATTCCAAATTCTATTATGCTTTCTTTTCGTTGTCTCGTTTAATTTGAAGCGCAGCTCTGACAACATTTCCTCTGGTGATCAGCCCGACCTTTCAGATCAGTAACAGCGCCTTAGAAACCCAAAGTCAAAGGAGTATACATACACGTACAGAAAATTGGGCAATGGAAGGACACGAATCTCTTACCAGCTTTCCATCAGCATCTACAACAGGGAGACGGCGAAATTTTGTCTCTAGCAATAACCTAATAATAACCATATTGGAAAATTTTCATCTTTTTATATGTGAGGTGAGACAGGGAAGTTAAACAAAACGGGAGAATGAAATAGATATGTAAGCACCTAGCAGCGTCCTCAAGATTGGTGGTTTCTCGAACCACCATTGGGGCAGGGGTCATTAATTCACCGACCAATTTCCCCTTGGTCTTACTCAACAATTTCTGAACTTCGTTGAAAGTCTGCAAGCCATCAGGAATTTAAAAATTAACTTTCCTATGACAATGTCTACTAAAGAAGTCAGCAGTCCATTAAAATCTTTACAAAGGCCAGCTTTTATTAGACAATTACTGAACTAACTAGTTAGTTAAAAAGTCAAAATTTTATATGCAAAGGAATGCATTCGGCGAATGTTTTTCTTTCCCTTTCTACCATTATTGTATAGGATTGGGATGATATTGTTTCTGATAAATTCCATACATGGCTCGTCAAAAGGTAGTCTTTGACCCCAACTTGTTACAACACGCGACACTAGGAGGGCCAGCTGAATTGTTTGTTTATGCATCATTGAAATATAATAATAATATGATCAGTTCAGCCATAAGATTTACACACTTCATAACAAACTGTCCATTTATTTCATTTTAATTTTCAAGGGGATGTGTTGAACGGTGTAGTATTTCTCATCTGAGATTGCTGATGAAGCAATTATAAGATGCCCAATTATAGTACTATGTTGTGACCAGGCGAAATGGTTCTTTCTAATTCAGGCTAAAAACCAGTATCAGAGGTCCTTTCAACTTGCAAGGCTAATGAGATCTAGTAGCCAACTTGGCATGATATAGATAGCTGATCAGACTTCAGAGACTCAGTAATGAAACATGTACTCACTCAACTCAACTTCAGTTATCTCTAGTAATGCCAGTATAAACTATTGTTTCCCTAAACAGGAGTTTTATAAAAGTTAAGACCATATAAAAACGGAACTTAAGAAAGATTAACTGAAAGAGGTGCTTCTGCTTACTTTCCAAGTGCTGTCAACTTCTGGAAACATATCATTATTATTATTAGTCAGTGGGTGACCTGAAAATGAACATTGCACAATGCTTGAGTTATTATGATAGAAAAATGTCTTTGCTTGAGCTATAATACCAATAAATGTTTGAAAATTTCCTCACTCTTAAAATTACTCTTCGATGTTTTAATGAGAAGAAGTATACTTTCCAGTTTCAACAAAGAAAGTAGAAGCAGATAAGATATGCCTAAAATCAATTTACCTGATATTGAGTCTAATGCTAACAAGTCATAATCTGAAACAACACCAACCTGCAAGATATTAAAGAACCTTCAGAAAATTCCATGATATGATCCATCCTGCAATACTTCGATGAACCAATCACAAGACTTTGGGCATGAAAACTTAAAATGGCAGAAACTTAAACGATATTAATTATTAGTTCATTAGGTTCAATTCTGTTAGAAAAATTTATAGCCTATCCAAGTTATGTTACTGAAGGACTGAACTGTAACTATTTCATCTGCACAGTACAACTCATACTAGCCATGCCAAATACAAGCAATGACAGTATAGTAAAGAGCTGAGAAAAATTCACAACGAGTCTTCTCATTAATTATTAAGAAAAATGAAAAAGCCTCTCAACTAATCTTCGGCCAGACCAGCACTAATAACAATAAACTGGAATAAGAATAAATGTGGCCTCAAGATCCGCTGTGCAAAATATCCAAGGGAATAAAACAAGTGGGCATTCTTTTGGCCAAGCACAATTAGAGTAGTTATAGTACAGAAATAACGGGGTAATTTAGAGAAATGGAATTAAGTTATGAGAATAAAGAGTGTTATGAGAGAAAAATAAATTTAATTAGTTTCAAAATATATATTGTACTTTAATTATTGATGTGCATATAACCTTTTTTTGATTCATTACTTACACCTTTGGGAAGATAAGGGTGTTTTTAAATTTGAGACGAAAAGGGAAGATAGAAAGGCGCTAGTTAGGGGAGACATCAATCTAAAAGTAAATCTAGAATGATCCAACAAAATGGCCGCGGGCAACTCACTAATTTCCAGTCATCATCAATCACAGGAAAACCAGTTATTCTGTGCTCTACGAGAGCTTCAAGAGCTGTCACAAAGTAGGGCCAAGGAAAAGTTAGTTTTTAAATATAAGCCAAGGAAAAATGGTAGGATATAAGTTGACATATCACATAAACTCAAGTAGAGGTATACCTTCATCCACAGATGTTGTGAGCTTTACCACTTGCAAATCCTCTTTCCGTGTCATAAATTCACCAACAGTGTAAACCCCGCTTCTTGGCTGCATATTTTGCCAGAAAAGCATACCGCATTAAAATTAAGGTAATACGTATAACATATATTGCAAATTTTAATTGAGATGACAACTGTAGCAGATTACTGAAAATATTGTATGAATGGAAAATGCTTAATTTGCCATGGGCTACCCTACTCCCAAGAGGAAGGGCCTCTTTCTACATGGAACTGCCAGGGAAAATATCTTATTTAAAATTGACCCATGTTCTCTGTCGCTCCTCAAATTAGAGCATCCGACTTGAAGATAATTAGATAAATAAAGCAGATCAACTACAGTATCAAAAAAAGGCGCTTATGAAGTATAACTATCAAAGATAGCTTCTTAGATTGAGGGCAATATGTCACCCGATCATTTCCATCAGAAGGGTTAAAACCTTTACATCTAAGAACTCCTGATGAAAATAGGAAAGATTTCTCCAATTGAAAGGGCTGCACCATAGTTAAAGTTAAACAATTATAACATCGGTTTTAAATGCATCGTGACAAGCACACATCAACAGAACTGTTGCTAAAATTCACCCGCATATACTTGAAAACCCAGTAACACTATTTCATGCTCTAAAGTATGAATCGGTTCGGTTATCCAGCCAAAAAGCATGCTTAGTCAAACAATTAAGTAATAAAAATTTACGTCATTAGAAAAAAGGAATACTCAAAGCAAAAGGGGGAAACCTTATGTTGGATTCGAAGATATGTAAACTAAAGAAATGAACCTATATGAAGATATGAGCAGAGCAGGAAGACATACTGGCACAGAATTAACCACGACAGAGTGACGGGCGGCCACCGGCATTCGACAAAGCCCGGGAAGACGAGGGGAGCGGGCAAAACCCCGAAAATTAGAGGAGGAGGAGGAGAAGGCATGAGAGTTGAAAGAGGGTAAAGATAGAAGGAAGAGGGAATTTCGAGGGGTGGAGCTAGAAGCAAAGAAGGGGAGTGTGTCCAGAAGAAAACTGGACTCCATATCCGCAGAATTTGGCGCGTAATTGAGCTCAAGGTTGGAGTCGGGGGAAGACGGAGAAACCAAACAAGGGAGGTATAGCAAGAGGTTTAAGCTCTGCAGATATGGATGGAGCAGCCGATCCCTTGGCACAGACGCTGATTTGTTAGTTGCTTCCACTGTTTACTGGCAAATATTTGATCACAATACCGGTAATTTCTTTCACATCCTTCAACTTGGAACTTTTTCTTTGCCCCTCTTTTCTTTTCAACTGCCAAGTGCCAACTTGGTTTTTTTGAGATAGTTGCTTGGAGAGAGTGAAAGCTGGTTAAAAAATAGGGAAAATTATAAATTGATCCCAATAAAAAAACTTTACAATCAAACGGTCATACGAAATTGTGTAATTACAAAAAAGTTTTAAAGTTATCAATGAAGATCATGGAATTGTCATTAACAACTCTATATTAAACATTGACAACTCTATGAGACTTTTTGGCAATTACATAATTTTTTGGACCATTTGACGGTATAATCCTTTTCTTGAGACTAAATTGCAATTTTCCCTAAAAAATATTAAGTGGGAGGGAGGGGGAGAGAGATGGCAATTATCTAAAAAAGTGTGTGTGTGGGACCCATATACACTAAATTAATTTTTATTTATATGAAGTTAATGTTATTGTTTTTTGCCAAAAGAAACATCCTTCATTAGAGGCCCAAAAAACATACACAAGTTAGTAAATAAATACACTTACAGCAGAAAATAAAGCAAGATAAATGCATTCTATCCTCTACAAATACTACACACTGCTACTAGTCTGGATTTCTAGCAAAAAAATGAGAGTCCTTCTCCAAAAGTCTTCTAAGCTGTCCTGGTGGTCGTAACACCTAGTCTACCGGGCATGACCCACCAAGCGAGGCTTTAGCAACCCAGCCTGCTACTAAATCTGCATCCCTGGAAATCCAAATACAAGAATGATTTCCTATTAGCTTCCTTGATTCTTGAATATTCTCAAGAATGTTAACACATCTCCATTCATTTGGAGAACATTCCTTCAAAATACAGTTAACCAGCATTTGGTTATCCGATTCAAACTGGACATCTTGCAACTAATTTTCATAATACATAACAGATACCTTCAAGGAAAGCAATTCCTTCAGCCATGAAAACAGAGCAGGCGTTTACAGTTCGGTGTGATCCATCCCGCAACCATCCATTCAAATCTCTTACAACAAATGCAATAGCAGCCTTATTTAATAAAGGAGAGAATGCACAATCCATATTAATCTTAATTTCATTACCCCGAAGGTGCCTTCTATCTATATGGGGTATCTTCCACTCGGTCATTGTTCTGCCATCCCTTCACCTCCCAAAATTCCTGTACTAGTTTGCAAGCTTGTGAAAACACAAAGATAGGGTCAGGGTTCTGGTTCTCATACAGAAAAACATTACTGGACTTCCATATTTGCCATAGGGTCATTGCAAGGAAAGCTTTTTGCCTGTGAGAGAAATTATAATTCCCCAACCAATCAGCAATCCAATGTTTCACATTAAAACTATCACACTCTGCAAACCTGAAACAAAAACTGCTACCGAACCACACACGTTTAGCCCAGTCACACAGAAAGAATAAATGCTCAGATGATTCAAAATTTTTGTTGCAAACTAAACACAAATCTGATGCACAACATTTCCTCTTTACCATGTTACAGAAAGTAGGCAAAGCATTGGACAAAAGTCTCCACATGAAGTTTTTTACTTTTGATGGCACTCTCGGTTTCCAAACTTCCCTCCAAATTAATTTATGGGCATTATTTGAGGATGTAGGGATATTCTCATTTCTCTTTCGAACATTCCTTTTGGCTATCTTGTACCCTTCTTTCACTGTGTAAACACTCCGTCTACCCCCCGTCCATACCCATTGATCCCCTCTATTCCTTGAAGCCACAACTATACTATAAATGGCAATCCTCTCCTCTTTCGTTATCCAGCTTTCTATTGACCCTAAATTCCACCCCCTTGACCAATAAGGTCCATTACCTTAAGGTTCAAGAATTCTTCACAAGGACAAAGATTTCAGCCTATAACCTGGTAATTCTTCAACCCAAGGATCTCTCCACACTCTTGTGTTCCTTCCATCCCTAATTTTGGATATAACTTGTTGCTCTAGCACCTTTCTTCCCTCTAATATACTTGTCCATATACATGATGGAGACCTCCCTCTTATAACTTCTAGGAAATTTTTTTTGGGGAAATATTTTGCCTTTAGAATCTTAGCCCAAATATGATCATGATATCTCAATATTCGCCACCCAAGTTTTGCAAGCAATGCTAAGTTGAAGGCCTCAAAGTCTTTAAAACCTAGCCCCCTTTCCAACCTATGTCTTTTCATTGTATCCATAGACACCCAAGCTAGTTTTCTTTTATTTTCATCCCCCTTCCACCAGAATTTAGATACTATACTATCTAGCCTTTTTACCACCTTCTTTGGATAAAGGAAATAGGACATAGAGTAAACATGAATTGAGTTAGCCATTGATTTGATCAAAACTTCCCTACCTGCTTCTGACAAGAAATTCCTTCTCCATCCTTGCATTCTTCCTTCAATCCTATCTATCACAAAATTTAGAGCCTAACATTTTGATCTACCCCAGACAACAGGCAGTCCCAAGTAGTTACTTGGGACATCAACTGCATGAACCTGAAAAATTTGGCCAATCTCTTCTTTTAGCAAATGTGGTGTGTTCTTTGAAAACTAAACACATGATTTTCCCATATTAGTAGACTGGCCTAATGCTGCACAATAGTGGTCCAGATATTTTTTCAGGTTCCTACAGTAGTTCATATCTGCATAGAGAAAAAATACCGAATCATCTGCAAAAAAACTATGGGTAACCTTTGGACACCCCTAGCCACTTTTATACCCTTCACTGATCCCTCTCTCCTATCTTTCTCAATCAGCTTTGACAGGACATTGTTCACCAAAATAAAGAGGTAGGGAGATAATGGGTCACCCTGTCTCAAGCCCCTTTGGGGTAAGACACTAGCCACCCTATTCCCAACAAGCATAACTGAGAAATTAACATAATTTAAACACCACATAATTCTATCTACCCACCTCTTTACAAAACCCATCTTAAGAAGAGTAGCTTCGAGAAAGTCCCATTCCACTCTATCATATGCTTTACTCATATCAATCTTAAGGGCTACCTCACACTTCCCACTTCTTTTGATTTTCATATGATGGAAGACTTCATGAATAACAACAACATTATCCTAAATTAACCTACCCGGAACAAAAGCCCTTTGACTTTCATCAATAATATCATCCAACAAAGGTTTTAATCTATTTGCAAGCACTTTTGAAAAAATTTTATATGAGAAATTACACAGGCTAATTGGTCTATAGTCATTCACACTCTCCGAGCACTCCACTTTTAGAATTAAAACTATATCAGTCCCATTAATACAATTCAAATTGAAACCATTTGTAAAAAACTTCTGCACCATAAGACATAACTGTTCCCCTATGATATCCCATGCTTGTTGATAAAATAGTCTTGTGAATCCATCTGGCCCAGGTGCCTTTTGACCTCCCAGCTGAAAAATGGCTTGTTTTACCTCCTCCTCATGAATTGCTGACATGAGCATACAGTTATCCTCTTCTGAAATCACTGTCTCCACACAATTGAGGATCTCTGAAAAATCCCTTTAGCCAGTTGTTGAAAATAATTCTCGAAAAGAATTTGCAAACTGTTCCCCAATCTCTTGATCTGTCTCCACCCACTCCCCTTCTCCATTTCTAACCCTTGTGATTTTGTTCCTACATCTTCTTCAGATAGTAGCCATGTGAAAGAATTTCGAATTACTGTCCCCACACTTGAGTCAATCTACCTGAGATTTCTGAGCCCATAATACTTCTTCCTCTTCCCACAACTCCGCAATTCTTGACTTCAACTCTCTTAATTCCTTTTCAGTATCTTTGTTCCATTCAGAATCTATGCATCTTTGTACTTTACGTACTAGGGTGCTGATCATTTTTTTATTATTGCTAAACTCTTTCTTCCCCCATACTTTAAGCTTGTCTCGAAGTTCATTAAGGTTTCCCACAAAATCCTCAATGGAGATTTCTCCTGCTTCTCTCCAACTCGCCTTAATCAAATCCATTAGATGGGGATGATTAAACCATTGGGCATCGAACCGAAACAGATGAGGCGTCTTGGGTTCTATATGTTCTAGGCTTACCACTATTGGGCAATGATCTGACCCGATTGCTTCCAACACTTGTCCCTGGCCCCTTTGAAACTCCTATTTCCATTTTGTATTAATCATAGCTCTGTCCAGTCTTTCCCTAATACACTCCTCTCCTTCTCTGTTGTTTGACCAGGTATATCTACACCCTTTAAACTCCAGCTCCATCAGCTCGCATTTATCTCTAAAATTCCAAAATATGTCCAAATCTCTTTGAGAAACTTCTCTTCCACCCACTTTGTCAATCGAGTATAACAAGTCATTAAAATCTCCAAACACTACCCATGGAATTCCTGGACTGGGATTAAGTCTTTTTAATTCAGCCCACCATCTCACTTTCATGTTCAAATCATTCGGGCCATATACCAACGTAATGTTTCCCGCATATCTCCCCCCAAAACTGACATCTTCCAATTGAATAATAAATCTACTAATGAATCCTATCTTCATGCTAGTCCCTTCTTTCCACCACACTGCCAGCCCTCCTTATCTTCCTATAGGCTCAAAATACTCCCCAAAATCAAATTTAAGCTTTCTTTTAATCTTCTCTATTTTTGCCCTCTTCATCTTTGTTTCTAATAAAAACTATCTTTGGATTTAGCTTCCCACACTAGAACCTTAAATTTCGAATTGTCAGGGTGATTTCCAACCCCTAACATTTCTACCCCAAGCACATCATGGCTGCTCGGTGGCTGATGAATGCCAGCCACCACTCCTATTAAATTCCCCTTCAACCCCTCTATACCCATCTTTCACCATTCAGTTTTCCATTTCATTTCCATCATTACCCAGACTATTAGCTTCTACAGATAGGTTTTCTATGAACAAAACATGTTTTGCCTTTCTTCGGATACTTATATCTTTCTTTGAATTTAAACCATAACAAAAGTCTAATTCCCCATCGTACTTGAAATTAAATAGCAGAGATATATCACTGGCTTCAAGACTCTTCAATTCCTCCTTTGCTTTCCCACGGTTTCCAGCACATTTCAGAGAGTCTTGATCATAAGCTTTCCTTCTTTTGTGAATAGGGGATTCTGAATCATCCATTGCTTTCCTTTTCAGTGACACATCCTGTAAGCTATGGGCCAGATCCTTGATGATTGTATTTTTAAAAGGAACCAAAGCGCTTGTCTCTGTTATACCTTCGTCCTCCTCTTCTGCCAACTCCACCCAATACTTTGCCTGTTCTTTGATCATTTTATCCTTCTTGGCCTTTAACACTCTTTTTGACCCATCCATTTTCTTTATCAAGTCATTTAGCCCAATGTCCATTACTTGCTTCTCCCCCTCTAAATGGGCCCTAAAAGGTGAGCCCAACATTGAATTCCCTTCTTCTTGATGATGTGGAAAGTCAAAAGAATTAATATTATTTTGGTTCCTCTCACGTGATGTACTACCCAAACTTGGATATCCTTATGTTAGGATCATAATCTTACTTCTATTCCTTCTATTCTGACTTCCAACACTCTCTCCCCTCTCCCTTGAGACCCGTGTTTGACTTCCTTGTCCATTCACCCAATTAATGTTCTCTCCTTCCCCATGTATCTCCCTCGTTTCCCACAACCTCGGCTGAGCTCGGTTAGCCTGAGAAAACACCGGACTTTAATATGCTTGAGTGCATATAGTAGCATCATATCCTTTTGATACACCATTCACTATGAACTCCACAGTTTCTTCCCCACAATTTTTACTCTCATGTCCCAACTTTCCACAATTAAAACATTACCTTACCAGTTTTTCATACTTAATCTTGATCCATACATCTTCTAACCCCTCTGGCTGAGGTGCTAGAAAACCTGGGACCAAACTTTTTCAATTTCCACTTCAACTCTAGCTCTCCCAAAACTTCTATTTACAAATTGGCCTTCTTCCAAATTTTCTACTTCAATCACATTGCCCAGTCTTCTCGCCGTTATTTGAATATTTTCATTCATTCTCCCTTCAGGTGGAAGATTGTGAAATTTTACCCAAAAGACACAAGATTTAATGATAATCTCATTGTCACTAAGATACGGCTTTCTTCTTTGTAAACTTAACATGTAGTTCCTAACCACCCAAGGGTTCTCTTGCAATATTCTACCAGTTGCTCTTGATTTCTTGAAGGTAAATATAAAAAGATTAAAGCCTATCATTTTAACATCAATTTCACCTGCATTACGCCATGCCGCTGCAATGGCTTCTTTCACTGTTCCTATACCCACCTAGTTGCCGAGACCACTCTTCCTATCAACTTGTGATCTGAATCCCTACGGTCCCCTTCCTTTCTCCATTGTAGCTTAATGTCTAGCTTTCCTCTATCCATGCTTCACTCACAGTTACGAAGCTCCTTCTTCTATTATAGCACAATGGCCGAAACACACCCTGGGGTGAAAGGGATAAAACCCTAACAGAGACTCTTACTTCGGGAGAACTCTATATAAGCAGCTGGTAATCTTTCTATCTATCTATTCATTGGATACCTGCCCAATACCATCTAGGCATCTACTTGTATGCATTTAACTAGAGACCATTGATTGCAATTCATATTTGGCCATGATTAGAAGTTTAAAGAGAGAATTCTATTTAAATACCACATGAATTTGCAATACCTAAAAAGATCTGTTCACATTTCAAAAAGACATGGATCAAATTGGGTTTTTCAAATTTTCGGATGTGAACAGTAGCAAGATTTTGCTATAAGAGTAATGGATTTCGCAATAATTTTCTTATCTCTATTTTTCTCTCTCCCTCTGTCACTATTTATCTGACATTAACACTGACTAACACATAGTGACAAAGAAGAGAGAAATATGCCCATGACAAAGGAGAGAGGGGATTTTCACAAGTTGAGTAATGAGATTTACAATAATAGTAATAGAATCCGCTAGTTGTGGATCACTTTTCACTTCAACAAATTTGGAAAACAAAGGAGAGAGGGGATTTTTCACTATAAGAGTAATGAGATCACCTATAAGAGTAATGGAATTCGCTAGTTTCCAGATCACTTTTCACTTCAAAAAAAAAAAAAAAAAACCAATTTGGTCCATGGTACCTTGGTGTCTTTTTGAAATGTTAACAAACCTTTTTGGGTTTTGAAAATTCAAATGGTATTTAAGTGTCATTTTTCCAAGTTTAAAACTCCCTCCGGTCCTAAATAAAGATCTCATTAATTTTTTTAATGAGATTAAGGGTGTGTTTGGAATAATGGTAGGATAAGTGACTTACTTGTAATCGGATTTATGAATAAGTCATATTAGATACAAGTCAGATTATGTATGTTTGAATTGACGGTAGCATAAGTGACTTATAAGTATCTTATATAAAAGTAAAATGTGTTTAGTTAGTATGTTAAAAAGTAACTTATTGTGGTAAATAATTGAAAGGGACATGAATATTAGTTAATATATTATACATATATATATTGTAAAATTTAAAAATTATACCAGAAAAAAGAAAAATTAATTTTA
>JBAGKO010000002.1:1907534-1930418 GCA_037177275.1 Acacia concinna | reverse complement strand
GGAGGATAGTATTTGAAAAAGAAAAAAAAAGACGGGGGAGCACACGACACGAGGAATGGGGTTGGGAGGGGGTTGTCATACAAAAAAAAAAAGGGGACTGGGAGAGGGAGAAGGAGAGAGAAGGAAGGGGAAGGTGGAAGGCACGCGCCAAGTGAAGGAGAGTGAGAGAGAAGTCATAAATACGAGGTACAAAGAAGGAAGCGTATTGGTGGGTGAGAGTACGAAAATAGGCAAACGTGGCCATCCTCCCGTACTCTTGGATTAGACTTGTTTTGGAAAGAGCCCTTCTTTTTCTAATTTTCTTCCCATTTCCCCCCTCTCCCTTTTTCTAAATCACAACAATTGTTCTTATCTTATTCCCTCTTCTTCCTTTCCCATTTCCCATTGTTACTTGGGTTTAAAAGGTGTGTAACAAGAGGGAGAATGGTAGAAAAATATATTTTTAATTTTAAAATCGTATTAAATAATTTTTAAAAATTTAATTTTTCAATTTTTATATAAATTTAATTAATCTTATTATTTTTAAAAATAACATAACTGATTTAAAATTTTAAAATTTAAATAATATTTATATATCATTTTCTTTTCCTAAAACTATAGAGCAAAGCAAATTTCACTCAAAATTTTCTGAAAATGAAGAGGTCTCAAATCCAATACTCTATATAAAAAGTAGCCATTAAATCTGACCCAGGAATTATATAAAATGATTGTACTTTACTGTATTATATTCTTATTTTAAAAATAATTTGCATTGTTTAAACTTTAAAGTTTACGTGCACATTTTATGATTTAGTATGAATTCTTGACATATATGGGGAAAATCTCAAAAAAAAAACCTAAAAAAAATATAAAAAAGACAATTCAATGTACTAAAATGTCAAAATCTCAAATAATTCTTTTAGTAGGAATTTGAAATTTTTACAATCTAAAAAATTTTGTAAAATTATCTAAATACCTTTCAATTCTATTTTAATAAAAATCCCTCTGTTTGCTGCGGAGCTCTTAAAATTTTTGCAATCCTGACCTTACCAACAGTCAATCATTAGGCTTTCGATGCTAGTAAAAATTGTCAATATAGATATCTGAGTTGTTGATATGGTTCATTGGAGCTGCTATAGTGTCATATATTTTTTGAATTGCACAAGTAAAAGTTGTTAATATAGATATTCATATTGTAAATATAGATACTAAAGTTGTGAAATTCAAAAAAATATATGAGACTGTTGGAGTTACGGTGAACCAACTTAACAACTTTAGTATTTATATCAACAACTCGGGTATTTATATTAACGACTCAAGTATCTATATTAACTAATTTTGCTTGTGAAATTAAAAAATACATATGAGACTATCAAAGCTTTAGTGAATCATATTAATAACTTGTGTATTTATATTAACGACTCAAGTATTTATATTAACAACTTTTGTGAGCCTCTAGGGCTCAGTGCTAGCAACTGACAGAGATTTTTTTATTAAAATAAATTATAGGTGCACTTGATAATTTGTCAAAATTTTCAAGATTGCAAAAATTATAAATTCTTATTGAAGGATCGAACTGAAACTTTCACATTTCAACACATTGAATTGTCCTTTTTAGATTTTCTTGATATTTTTATGGAATTTTCCCAAATATATATATGACATATTATTCAATTTTTTTATTTTTCAATTTAACTATAACATTAGTTTTATTTTATAATTAGTTCTCCATGAAATCATGAAATAATATCAATTCCAAATTTAAAAGTTTCTAATAAATTACACTTCCTAATCCTAAAGAAATCAAAGGGACTAATTAGGGGATTTGATTTTTGTGTTATGTATATAACATCAATGTCACTTGTCTATTTATTTATGTTTTTTTTTTGCAGCTATCAATATTGTTTGTACATAATTAGAGATCTGTCAATGTTCGACTGTTATAATAGTTGATTGAGAAGAATAAGTTCCTCATTTACATGGTTAAAGGTTTGAATTGCTAGATGAAGAAGGGAAAAGTACATAATAAGAGATTTTTCAAAAAAATTGTTTCAATGCAGATGATTAGAGAGATTATTTTAGGGGCAAAAATTCAAATTTTTTCGTAAATAACTCATTCAATTAATTCTCTTAATATTTGTAAATCAATTATTTATCTCCCATGGGAGTATAATATCAACAACTTGTGAGCATTATACACAAAGGCCCATCTAATCTAATTAGTTTGGAAACTAAACATTAAGCTTAAGATCTGATGCACGATTAAAAATGCTCTCTCTCTCTATATATATAAAATGGGTGGATGGAGCCTCGCGTTAGGAGTTGGGAGAGAGCTACATATATATGTATATATATATGTTGGCAATCATCTGGGATGGATTTGAATCTAAGTTATATGAACGGAAAAGGTAAATTTGGGTATTTTTCCATCTTTTCGACTCCTTGCGCTGTCTATTTCTATTACTGGGTTATTTCAAGTGAGCGAGGCATGAGAGAGAATTAGACAGACAGCCCCAAGATGCTTTTCGATTTGGTTAACGTGGGAAAGTTGTTTAAGAAAGAGATTGTTCTTTCTTTCCTCTTTTGCCCACCTCCCATTATATAAATAACCAACTACCTTTCCTCTTTATTATTTATCACCCATTATTTTTCTCTCCCCTCCCTTATCAAATCAATGGCCGCATTATTAATTACCGGAGAAGCAAAGTTTAGACACATGAATAAAATATTCATATTTTATTTTAACGATATATTAATGATAAGGAAGAAGGACATGTTGAGAGATAGAGATGGATAGAGAGAGAAAATTTTGATGATGAGTCATTGAAAAAGAAAAGAGAGGAGAGGTCAAGTGGTTATAGGCAAGTAAAGGAGAGAGGCTTGCCTTGTGCTAAGAGGAGAAGGTGTGATGCTTTCGGTTAAGTTTGCTCAAACTGGCCTCGTCTATGCTGTATTCGGCACTTAGCTTGTACAAAATACAAAGATCTTTCAAACTCTCCTCTTTTTTCTTCTCTCACACTACCTCTTTCTCTCTGACTAATTCGTCCTATGTTTTAATCTCTTCTTCTCTCTGGGGTTCAAAATTCTCATGTTTTTGTGGGGAACAAGGCTGAGAGAAGGGAACAGAGGGTAGATTTTTTTATTTTGCCGGAGAGGATAAAGTTTTGGTCTTTGATGCGAGAGAGGACATCAGAAATCTGGGTTTGGTTGCTTTGTTAGGTAGGTGAGGAGCAAAATAATGTGGGATCTTAACGACTCGCCTGATCAGATAAACGACGTCGAATCAGAAGGCTGTTCTTCGATGAATGATGATAAAGGAAAGCGGGTCGATGGATCTATCTCGAATTCAAGCTCATCCGTGGTGGTCATGGAGGACGGATCCGCCGAAGAAGACGGCGAGGGAAGCCGAGGAATATCAGACGCGAAAGATAGCAACAAGAAGAAGAAGAAGCGAAGCAGTAAGATATTCGGGTTCTGTGTGACCCATGAAGAGTCATCCATGGATAGTGCTGAACCCGAACCACCTGTAACCAGACAGTTTATGCCGGCGGTGGAGGAGACTGACGACGTCGCCGCCGCCGCCGCCGGCTATTCCACCTCAACCTTTCCTCGGTCCCACTGGGTGGGTCTAAAATTCACCCAATCAGAAGGAAGAAACGGCGTCGTCGGTGGGAAATCAGTGGAAGTAGCAGTATCTTCGTCGACGTCGTCCCAGCCTATGATCAAGAAAAGCCGGCGAGGCCCACGGTCGAGAAGCTCACAGTATAGAGGAGTCACCTTTTACAGAAGAACAGGTCGATGGGAGTCTCACATATGGTCCGTGCAGTACTTCATCTTATTTTTTTTTATTTTACCATTTTTTCCATTCCATAAAATGCGAGCCTAGACTCTATATTTCCGATTGATTTGTCTACACTTTGTTAAGCCATACATCTAATTAAGAGAAGTAAATTGATTTTCTTTTTTGTTTGTGTTTGTCCTCGATACTTGCAGGGATTGTGGCAAACAAGTCTATCTGGGTAAGGCCATAAATATTTATACATATATTATCACCCACAGAGTGATGATATATTGTACTATGCTAGTTTAATTTCCTTTCTTTTCTTGTGTCAATCAAAAAAGAGAGAGATTTATGTTTTTTTTTATTTAATTTATTTTCGTTTCTTCTGCCAAGGCTGACGAGATTGTTTTGTCTGGGTAATTTTGTGTAGGTGGATTTGACACAGCACATGCAGCTGCTCGGTAAAGTTACTATTAACTAAGCGCTTCATTATTATTTAAAAATTTTATATATCTATAGAATCATTCTGGGAAATGTAAAGCTGATAGAGAAATTCATATATATATATATATATGAAACTGTGCGCAGTGCATATGATCGAGCTGCCATTAAGTTCCGAGGAGTAGAAGCAGACATAAACTTCAACATAGAAGATTATGAAGAAGACTTGAAACAGGTGTGTGTGAGAGAGAAAGAGAGAGAGAAGATGCATCTAATAAAGTTGCATTCATCTTATCACCAACAGTGATTCCTTATCTCCTACAGCACTACGCTCTAATTAATTAATTAATTAATTATTAATCAATCAGTCCCTCCTTCTTTTGTTTTTTAATTGATGATATGGTTGGATGTGAAAATTGAAACAGATGGGGAATCTGACGAAGGAAGAGTTCGTGCACGTACTTCGCCGACAAAGCACTGGGTTTCCGAGAGGAAGCTCCAAATATAGAGGTGTAACTTTACACAAGTGTGGAAGATGGGAGGCTCGTATGGGTCAATTTCTAGGCAAAAAGTACCATTCATTCTCATTCTTCTCCTTCTTCTTCACCTTCATCTTCTTTTTCTGATTCATCACACTACTCATCATCATTTCCAGGTATGTCTATCTGGGTCTATTTGACACCGAGGTTGAAGCTGCCAGGTATTATTATAAATGTCTGCTTGCTCGTTTACGTTGTTATTAGTACTACCAACCTTAATTAATGCCCGTATGTCCTTAATTAATTCTTTAGAGGTTTGAATAATCCGGTGGCACATTTTGTTCTTACTAGGGCTTATGACAAAGCAGCAATAAAGTGCAACGGTAAAGATGCCGTCACTAATTTTGATCCAAGCATATATGAAAATGAACTTAATTCTGGTAAGCACCGAATTTTAGGTCAATTACAATGTACTCCTTTGTTCCTTTTGTTTTGTTCTTTTGTAAATACAGGCATTTATATCTATGTATATATATATTTTAATTATTATTATTAGAGTCCTCAGGTAACGCTGATCACAATCTGGATTTGAGTCTGGGGAATATGAGCTCAAATAATCATAATAGTGCTAGGCAATCATTGGTAGGATTCATTCATCAAACTCAGTTTCAGACATTGGCTCTTGTAATTAATTCTTTCAGATTAATCAGCTGATGAAACAAAAACGACGTTATGATTCTTCCTGTTGCTTTAAATTTAGGTAAATCTGTTGCCGTCAGAACAATTACCTAACAGGAGTAGCATAGAATGTTATAGAAGAAATGGGCAGGGTGGCGAGAGCGAAACGCTGCGTCTTGCGGGTCAAACTCAGCTTCAATATTCTTCTCCAGCCTCTGATGAAACCCACAGATATGGTCCCTACGGGACTTCTGGGCAACCTCAGATTCTTCCTCATTTCCGGAATTTTCACCACCCAAATTATCGGGTAATTACCTCTTCACCATTGTAACATCCCAACACCTCGCTTTCTTTCTATATTGGCCTCCTTAGACCCAATTATAGTTAATGGGGGGGCCTGAAGCGCACAATATCGAGAACGAGACACGCTAAGATGTTACAATTGTCATGTTATAGACACACACACATATGTATGTATGTATAAGCCTTGTTTAGTTTAGTATATCCATTGAAGCTGAAATGAAATGTGTAGATTCCTGGCAGCAGTAATGGAAACGCAGGTCGTTTGGGAAGTGACCTTTCATTGTCAGTGAATGATCAAGAAAGATGGCAATCTGGACATTCTCAATATTACTCTACTGCTGCAGCATCATCAGGATTCCCACAGCAGATTACTACCTCTCACTCACAAGCTTGGCTGCAGCAAAATGGGTTCCACACTTCTCTCATGAGACCCTCCTGACCTGACCCACCCCATCTTTTCTATTTTAATTTGTATTTTTCTGTCTCACCATTTATATATTCCAATAATTTTGATTACTTGCTCCCCGTATAATTCTATCTATTTATATACAAGGATCACAATCTTGTTACCATTAGATCTATTGTTTCTTTTAAGGGAAAAAAAAAAAGAAATTTTTGGCCATCAATAAATGTGAAGATAAATCTAACGGTCAAATGGAGTTTCATCTTTTTTCATTTGTGCATCATAGAATTATCCTTTCCCTCATGTATGGGTGCTATATAGCTTGTAACAAAAAAAAAACATCTCATGTTCTTTATTCATCTATAGGCTTTGTTTTATGTTCAAACCCTTCTTTGGGAAGGCCACACAGCCAAAGTTTTTACCATTAGAGTGAAAGAAAGGGATCACAAAATGGAGGACTCTCAGATTGGGAAACACGCAAGTTATAAGAAAGGGATTACAACCAAGTCTTGGTCAAACTTTTTGTCTTTCAAATTTAAAACGATGACAAAGTTATAAGTGACATCGAACTCCCTCTTTTAATTTATAAGAGAGACTTCATACTGTGCCTGCGCCAAGTCTTGGTCAAACTAACAAACAAACCGAGTAGATTTGTTTCTGGGGCTCGTACAAATTTGAAAACAGGTCTTCAAATTTATTGCTCTTCTACTTTATGCTATGAACTGCGAACCTGGATTCTCTCCTGAGGATATTGCGATCTTTGGCGGCTATTTGTCTAAAACGACACCGATTTAAATAGTTTTGAGTCTAAAATATTAGATCTTGGGTGCTTCTTTATCCAAAAGTACACTATTTTGCATAGTTGACTGTAAAATGTTAGTAGTTTATTTTTTTTAAAGAAATTAATATTTATTGTCTTTAAATATCTTTTTAACAGCACCCAGTGTTAGTTATTTTTAGTAACCTCAAGTTGTATCAAAAATTATTTTTTCAATAACACTCAGTTTCTTAAATTAAAATTTTCATTTATACATATTGTGTATTAGTGAAAAAATAGTTTTTTAGTATAACTTGTCAAATATTGGAGCTATTAAAATATTATTTTATGACAGCAGGTACCATTAAAAAAT
Source organism: Acacia concinna (assembly GCA_037177275.1). Lineage (NCBI taxonomy): Eukaryota > Viridiplantae > Streptophyta > Magnoliopsida > Fabales > Fabaceae > Acacia > Acacia concinna. The sequence goes on along the minus strand of JBAGKO010000002.1, from coordinate 1,923,224 downwards.
ATTTAAGAACACTTAATATTACTTTTGATAAAAAAATTAAATTATTTACATATTTTACATATAAAACTATCTAAAATTGTATAGTTTTGAGGTGTTGGGGTAACCTTCAAATTTAAGTTTGTATAAATTAAAATAAAATTTTTCTTATATATTTACCTTCAAATCTATAAAAACTATTTTAAAAAAATTAATCAAAAAAATGCGCCAAAAGGCGTCAAAGGATGGCAACGGGATCCAGATTGATGAATTGCAGTCCATATTCTTTTCTCTATTTGGATTATAGGAGTATATTGTCAATTCGTACTTAAGCTAACAAACTCCTAATAAGAGAAGATGCTAGCTAAGCTAGATGGCTATAGCTTCTACTATATGCTAGCTGGCTTTGCTTCTCGTACTTTGTTGTTGAGTTGTTTAGTTTGACGTAACTTGAGAGTAAGAATCCGATCTTATACATAAGCCCTTTGAAAAACAAAATTTCTCTGAGAGACCCAGAGAGAATATCAGAGAGATTTACATAAAAGAGATAGTCTTGGAAATATAACTTGGATGGTGATGAATAGTCTCCATCAACGCTGTCCTTTGAATCAGTTCTCTCGTCCCAAAAGCAGTCAGACAAAGTTATTATTATGATGGGAGGGACCTATCCTTGTTCGCTTAAAGCCTAAAGCTTCGAGAGAGGACACTGATACACCCATTCATTGAGTGACATAGCAGAAAAAGAACAAAAAAATTTTAAAAAAACAAATAAAAGATAATTAAAGAAAGACACAGAAAAGAGTACAATGGCTTTAGGGGTTTTTTTTACTAACTACAATTTTTTTTTTAACCCTCTCTCTATCTCTATCAGTTACTCAGCTCTACGAGGAAAGGTGACAGTAATAATAATTACTGAAAAGGGCAAAAGAGAAACGATGTGTGTGAAATCAGAGAGTCATTGGGTTATAATATTAATATATAAACATATGTGATTTTGGGTTCAATGATCCTGGACTTGTGAGTATTGAAGGGGACAGCTTCTGAGAAGTGGTCTTGAAGGCAAAATTTCGATATTTTAAATACTAAATATCTGTGATTTGAATGTTCTAGTTTAGGACATTGTTTAATAGTACAATTAAAATATTATGGCTACTTACATCATTCGCAGCGTCATCATAGATATTTTAAGGAAGCAGCTCTCGCAACTTGCCAACGCTCACTCACAATCACATAATAAAATAAGTAATCTTTACACATATTTCAAATGCAGTAATAATCTAAGACAAACTTGTCTTTTTCCATCTTATTGATGTGCCAGATATATATGAAAGAAATAAGCTTGAATTGAGTTCTCAAGATCCGTAAGTAAAATCTGCAAGATATGTGTGTGTCCGACTTTTTATTATCATCCCTCTGGTAAAGAGAAGAAAGATGACACCGTGCGATGTTATTGTTTGTTAATAATGTAGTAGTAGTTTTCATCTCTATTTTTCTTGAAGATGCTTGGGGAAATTTTGCCATTCATGAGAGGGATGGTACTAAGAAAAAAAAAAAAAACCAAGAAGGTGACCTATGATAGGGTAACGAGAAAGTGGTCCAAGGAATTAATGCTATGGCTCTTGATTCTTCGGGAAGGAAGAAGAAAACAAAAGTGACGATAATGATATAATAGTTGATAGATAGATGCTGAATGTGAGAGCTGAGAAAGATGAAGATGTGCGGCGTTCGAATTAAATATTTATAAGAGCATTTATACAGAAAAATTTTAATTAGGGACTAAATAAAAAAATTAATATCAGAGTAATAAATAAATAAATAAATATATCATATGAATAAGGAAAATACTTATTCATATGTCATATTTATTTGTTTATAGACTATTCTAATATTAATTATTTTATTTAGCCTTTTACAGAGATTTTCCCCTGTTTATAGTGACGGAGAGAGTGGGGGAAAGAAAAGATACTTCATATTATCTATTTTTCTCTTGCGAAAAAATCTATCTTTTATCTGTTTTAATTCAATTGTGGGTTGATTTTGATGGGCATAAAGAAAATATGGGGATTTTGACTGTTGTCTCTTTGTTTAAACTTTTTAAATGTGATTGTGCATTATTTTAGGTAATTATTATGAGAGGAGTTTTATTTTTACTTGTTTAAAAATACGTTTTTTTTTACTTCTCAAACAAGCACTGAATATAAGGTCTCAACTCTCAAGTTTAGTCCTTATTAATATAGTGAACGTCTTTGGGACATCTACCTTCATTTAAATTTAAGAATATTTAAATTTGACCCAATCAATAAGGCTATATGAAAATAAAAACTACGAAACTATTATTATACCTAAAGTTGTCTAACTTTTGGTGAATATTCAAGTTTGTTACTGCCATGTACCATGCAATATCCAAGTTTAAATCAATTCAATAGCCGTGTAAAAAATTTTGAAGTATTATTAATAGATAGATGCTTGATGCAAAAGTGGGACAAGTGACTGTCATAGGCTTATGACAACTGTTGTTTTATATATATATATATATATATATATAAAATGTCAAAACCATGACAACTGTTTTTTCTAAAGCAAAATTACAAAAAAGGGGGACAATAATTCAGTATTGAAGAGGGTAAGGTAAAGTCTGTACCTACTAGAGCCAAAGACGATAGATAGATGGTGTAAGTTGGAGTGGGATTTATAATTATTTATGAACGTTGGGAAACACTAAAATTGATAGGATTTATGATTTTATTAGACTCTGCAAGAGTAACTGCAACAGGTCTGAAACACCCAGAGAGATATAAAGAGTGATTCATCTCTTTTATTTTAGTCTCAATGTCTTCCTAGGTTTTTAATTTTCTTTCTTTTCAGAAAATAGAAAACAATGTGTTACTAGGTTTAGGGTTGGGAATTCAGGAATTGTTTAAGGCTTTGTTTTCAATAAAATAAAATAAAATAAATAAATGAAGAGGAAAGAAAGTAAGAACGACAAAGAGTAAGACAAAGCCTGCAAAAGAAAGAAAAGAATGGAATCAGAAAGAGTAAAGTGGGGAAAAGGAAGGGGTTTGAGTTGAGACCACCTTTGTTTCCTTTTAAGATAATTTCTATTTTTGGGATTTCTTCACAGCTCGAAAATTCAATGTCACACCCACTTTAAGATTTTATCTACATCGTGTTGTCATGTTTCGTGCTTTTATTTTCATCATAATTTTTTTTAATAATTATATATTGACCACTGGTCGGCATTTGTGTTTGAAACCTCATGATGGACTTTTCTATAAAAATATTAATGCTGCATCAACTTCAAAGGCAGATGAAATTGACACTGCTGTAATTTCAATAATAAATAAATTTATGTATGTTCAAACATTTTATCTAAACTATATAGACTTTTTTTATTAATTTCGAATGTGTTTTGTTTATTATTTTTTAATTAGTGAACCATGCACTAATTGCGTTAAGATTACGTATAGATTAAGTCTGCGATCTCCCACTTATAAAAGATTTGAACTTTCATGGTATTAATTTATTATAAGGTTGTTAACTTAGTTTTGTTAAAGGGGCTATATCAATACAATTTCAACAATGTTCAATAAAATTACGATAAACATATTTTTTAAGTATTGCATGTATGTTTTTTTTTTCTTTTTTTTTGGTGTTAGGATTGTATGGGTTTTTAAGATATTTTTATATTAGTCTTGTTACATTTTTTTTTTTGAATTACAAGACAGTAATAACGCTGAGGTTCTAAGTAAATCAAATTCAGGACCTCCCATTTACATAAAACTCTCATGTTATTAGGTTACAAAGTCATTAACTTGGTTTTGTTAATATTAAAAGAGCTACAATTATACAATTTCAACAAGGTTTAATAAAATTATGATAAATATATATTATATTTTTTTAGGATTGGATGGATTTTTAAGATCAAAGAGATGCTCTGTAAATTTAATAGATATTTCTGTATTTGCTTTCCTTTAAAAAATATGCATAATTTGCAAAAATAAAACAAATAGGGACTTGCTCTAAATTTAATATTGGTATCTACTTGTTGTTAGAATAGATCTCTTGGATTAAATATTCACTGGGACCAACATCATGGTACCTCTGTCTTTAGTACAATATTACTTAAATGTTCATAACTTTTTTCCATGTGAGGAATGGTTTAGGGTTTGTTGTGAGTATTTGTCACCTTATCACTAGTGTACACACACTTGATGATAAGTGTCATTTGCATATTAATTTATTAATTCAGAGTTTCTACATCCTTCTGCCCCCATGTGCAGATTCAGACCAGCCACTCAGAGATCGTCCTTTTTTTTGGCTAATTTTTAATATATTATCTTTAAGGTTTTTTAAGTAGTGAAAATCATTAGAATGGTATATTCTTAAACAATTCGAGCTTCCACTTAATTAATTTTGGTTGTTCACCATTTTAAATGATCTTCACACTAACTTGTCGTCCAGTGGTTGGAAAACATTGAATATATATCAACCATTTGAAATTATATTGAATTGCACTTACTATTTTCGTTGTTTATAAAAAAATCATATACCCCACTTCACTTCGAAGATACTACTATTATAGTACGTGGTAATACTTTTTTCCCTTGTTTACCTCAAAAAACACATTGCCTTCCTAATTATTTATTGGTCTGCGATTTATGTTTTATGTCCTATGGCCCGAGAAGTTGTGTGGTTAAATTATTCTAATTAGATAATACAATTCTGAAATAGAAACATGTGATCATGTGATCGTAAATTAGTCATATCTCTTTTGCAAGTCACTCAGAAAGGAATTTATGAAAATTGTTTATAAAATAAGTACTATAATAATTACTGTTGATTTATTTGAACAAGTACACCCAATACCCAATTTCCCACAATCGCGCTATAGAAAGGGAAATAAAAATGGATCCAAGTTGCTGAGTTTTGTATTTTTTTTATATATATAGAGAATCGTGATTTATAAAAGGGGAAGAGATATAAAACCACTGAAATATGTGAATTTTATAATGGTCCAAACAAGTTGGTTATTGTCATTTTTTATATGATAAAGTCGTAATTAACTCGCTAAAATGTTGTTGTCGTTGATATTTAGCGTGAAATTTCATTAAGATCAGTTGTCACTGTCCCAGTTGTAGTCATTTGATAAGTTAAATTTGTTACTTGTTAAATTCTTGTAACCAATTAATTTGTATTTTAAGGGGATTTTTCTGTCATTCTCCTTTTACAAAATCTCAACGCCACATGTAACTCTCTCAAAGGAGAAAGGTTGCAAGTTCCTTTTTTCTTTTATAACAGTTGCAAGTTCTATCATAAGTGCGTGTTTACTTATATTACTTACCTCATTAAACAACATTTTTGATAAAAAACTTTAAACAAAATTTTGCCTTTCTTCTACATAGCATAGTTGAGATGATCGAATTGTGAAAATTCATTCTCATTTTTGTTTTGATCAAGAGGGCTGGATACTAGTAGTAGGTAGAGATTAAATTTTGGCTGCACCTTTTACAAAAACACAAAAATATTATGTTTGAATTGTATGTAAAAATATTGTTCTTAAGAGAAATTCCACGTTTCTTAAACAAATAAAAAAAACAATATTTGTGAGGATTGGACTAACTCTTTTTATGTAAAGAAAAATGATAGAATAGTAGGAAAATAATACTCAAGAGACATATGAGGAGAGTTTAAAGATAGAGCTTGGTGTGATCTAACTTTGGTGTTCATTGACCAAAGTCCTCTCTAACCAAACACTAAACATAGACATCACATATGTGTCATTTCTAACTGTCTGTTTAAAAACTCCTCTTCTAAACCTTTTTACTACTTTAGTCTCACATTTTATTATACATTGGGGTATATTTGGTCTTAAGTTATATTATCTCTAGTCCTAAATATAAAATTTAGTTGTTTTTTTTTTTTGGAGAATACTGAAAAATTAACTATGTTAATTAAATTTGTCTTTTTATTTCAATGCAAACTATGTTATTTAATTTATAAATTGATATATTATATATGATATGATTAAATAATTTATTTACTTTTCTCAAATCTTTTTTTAAAAAATCAATTATCTTATATTTAAAATTGGAAGGGTAATAAGATTTTTTCCTAATTCACATTATTTATAACCCATGATGAATATGTTCCAAAATGTGAATTTTCACTTAAAGAAAATTCATACTAAAAGGGCATCGGCCAAAAGACCTCGTTCTTGCTACATCACGTCATAACGGTATTAGACTGAAGAAACAATAATAGAGGCAATGACGGTAACGTTTTTACATGGTCCAAGAAACCTCCTTCTTCCTAGTACTCTGATGATTTCATATTGAGTATATACACCTTTCTGCTTTAATTTCTTACACACATTTTTTTGTAAAAAGAAAAAGAAAGAAGAAGAATGAAAAGAAAGGGCAGAGATTACTTTCATTAAATTTAAGAGGGCGGCTACCTATAATACAAATCTTTAATGAGACAAATACTGAAAATTCCCAAACCAACCACAATTGAATGACCGCCCAACATCAAAATTATTATTTTTTTAAAAAAAAAACCAGAGACAGCGAAAGACGACACATAGAAAGAGAAGTGTGAGGATCACAAAACCTACGATCCATCTTCACTAGAAACCATATATTGCCTATATATACACATAAATCACCCACAAAAGAAGCTACTCCACTCCCGTCACAATGAGTATTTTATCAAGTACAATAATTCATTGTAATAAACAAATAAATAATGAGTGTGATAGAATATCTGGCCGGAATATATTGAAAATTGAGAAGAAGCAAAAAATCATCAAGTTATTGGGGAACCGGCCATTTATTCGGATGGACCACATATGTGTGTGTGTGTGGCGTGGTTGTGAATGTAACAGCCATATTGAAATTGAAGGTTGGTGTTTACTGCTTATTAATTAGGTCCCCACACTCTCATATTTCTCTATAACATGTAACCTACAGATCATCAAGTAGTCGTCTTCTTCATCGTTCTTCTTCTTCTTTTTTGTATGCATCTTCTCTCTTAAGCTCACTATCTCTATCTCTGCCTCTCTCTCTCTCTCTCTCACCTATTCCACCTTCCAATTCTTTTGTGTCATTACCCATCTTGTTTCTTTCTATTCATGGAACGTGTGCAGCCTTAGATTTTTTTATTACTTACTAAGACATGCCATGTTTCTTGTTTTATTCCTCACTTCCAAAATTCATCCGTCTCTTTGAAGAACTAAAATCAAAATACATTTTGCTCGAGCCTTGTTTGGTAGTACTAGAATCGTGTGTGTGAGAACTTACTATCATCCCATGCAACTTTCAATAACACCATATTTATCTTATTTTGTTTTCTCTTAAAATAAATTACATGTATTATAATTATCACAACACAACAACTATATAGCACTGTTTGACTGCCGTTAATCATTCACTCTGATAGATCAGTTAATGGGACCAAATATCTTGTGACCAAAATGTGATTAGGTGTAAAAGATTATGGTTTGATGGAGGCTATTATGGTGGGAGGGAAGTTTCCAAACTAATGGAGCGCTCTCTGACAAGGAAAGATTCTAAAATACTAAATAAATAAGTAAAATTAGAGGGGTACGGTATATTTCTTAAAGGCAAGATATGCCTGAGTAATAGTGCTGAGTTTTATAATATGGGATATGATTCCCACAGGCAATGTGCAGCTAGCTAACTGAAATTAAAAATTAAAAATTATATATACTAGTATTAGTTAGCTTTGCTTGTACAATCAATACTGATGAAACGTCATTTCAAAATTTATTTAAACAAGGGGAGAATTATTATGTGGCCGTGAGGCGTTGGCGTATATTATGAAAATCTTCTATATTAATTTAAACTAAATTAAATTATATCCTCCATCCATAATAATATTGCTCAACCACGATATTCCACCCTACCTGTCTGACCGACGACTGGGAACAGTATTTTTTGCCATTAGGAGAATCGAAGAGCAATAATACACCTGATAGCTTATGAATGTGTATGTGTTTGAATGCATATGAATCATCTAGCGATTTTATAATTTATATATATTCATTTGTTTTTGTTGTACACAAACTTTTTAGGGTCAGAGTCTGGCGTTTTGACCTTGTGACACTGTTAACTTCAATTTTGGGTGCCAAGTGGTTTCTTGACTGCTTGAGGAGCATCGGTACGTATAATTATTACCTCATCTTTTAATTATAAAATTTAATTAATTTTTTTAAAAAAATTATAATTTAGTCACCATTTAATTGTATAATCCCTTCTATAGAACTAAATTATAATTTTCCCTAATTTTTATCTGAAGCGATAAAAGAAGTTAAATAAATTTTTTAATCATATCATATGTTATATTTTATTAGATTATATATTAATTTATAAGTTAAATAAATTAATTTAAAATAAAGAATATATAAATAATTTAAAATAATTTTATTACTTTAAATCTTAAAAAAATCAACTAAATTTTATGTTTGTGATTAAACAGTGTGTGCGTGTTTGAAGGTTATTCTGGGAAAGACCGAACCCAAAAGTCCAAAACCACAATAACACACTTTTTCTAATTAAAGATGAAATTTCGTTATCACGTGACAAGTCATTTCATTCTTTAATAAGCTAATCCCATATATAACGTGAAGCTTTACTCTTTCTTGTTTTAGTTATTCTTAGTTTTCTTCAAAGTGGCAATGGAATCCCCACTTGCATAAAACGCTCAAATATAATTCCAACATATTTATTCAAATCAATTTTTCATATATGTATTATAAAAACAAAAAGATAATCCTTCTGATCCGAATTATAATATCTAGTTAAAAATTTAATTTGATCTTAAATATAAAACTTCTATTCATATTATCCCCTGTTTAACCAATTTTTTTTAAATTATTCCTATTAATGCTCTTTTACCTATTTGTGGTTATTAGAACTGGATGATAATTTCATAATATTATATTATATTATATTATAACAATTAACTAATTTAATTAATATCATTAATCTCTAAAAAAAATCAACCGAATTTTATAATTAAAATCGGTGAATATAAAATAAGAAGTAAGAAAATTTTAAATAACTCACTATTCTTCTATCAGTTTCCCTCCCCTTCCATCCTGTTGGAACAAACAAACCCTAAGGATCCATTTGGTTCACATAATTGAGGGTAATATAATGAAATGTAATACCATATAATGTCATGATGATTCCATAAATTTGTTTGGTTCATCATGAAGGAAAAATGGTGCATGTACATAAAAATGTTTAGTTGAGTTATATCTCACATGAGAATAATATAGTCAGAGACAAAATTACACATATCTACACATATATATAATGTACTATATCTTGGATTTATGTTAACTTTTTTCAATTTTTGTAGGGTATACTTCGGGTTTATAATAATTATTTAATATTTAACAGTAGAAATATTATACCGGATAAAAGTTGAGTTTATGGCAATTTTTTAATATTTAATGGTGAAAATATTATTTAATGAGATATTTTAATATTTTTAATGGTGGAATATATTTTTTAAAATTTTTTATTACGGAAATAATTTTTTTAAAAATTATATAATTACTTAATTTCTTAATATTTAATGGTAGTAATTATTTAATATTTAAAAACATTTATAGATAAACACTTTTGTCAAATTCAAAAATTGTAATGGTAATAGAATATTTTTCACTCTTTTACATGATACATGCATCCTCATTAATTACTCTTAACAATGCAATCCTCGTTATATCAAATGATATAATCAGAATTATATTTTATAATCTAATTTATATTACGTAAGTTCAACTAAATGTTATAATCAATAAGTTATATTAAGAGTACATGTAATTATTTCTCTTATAATCGAACCACCGGGAAGTAAAGATTTATCTATCAAAATATATATGTGCGTGTGCGCGCGGAATTTACATACATATTATTGCCCGGGGTTGCAGTAACCGACAATAAAAATATAGGCCCTAATTTGTAGGTGATAAGGTAACTAATATTGCAATAATTAAGGAGTCAAATCAGTAGGTGATAATTAATTAAATTAAGGTTCACTCTCCTATTATAATTATAAGTCTTAATTAATTATATTTAAAAAATTAAAGAAATAAAATAAATTATTTAATTATATTATATATTAGTTTATAAGTTAAATAAAATATTTTTTTAAAAAATAAATTTTAATACTTTAAAATAATGTAACTAATTTTTTTAAAAAAAATAAATAATTTTTTATAATTAGCACCAAATAAAGTATAATATAACGTGAGAAGGTTACTAAGATTTGATAGGAGGGGAGTTACGCAACTTGAAGGTAGGCCCGTGGAAGGAAACAAATAATTAAATTATCATTCAATTCAATGTCGCAGTGGGATCGGAGAACGACGCAACATTGCAAGCGATAACGTTGTCTCAGCTCTCAACCTCAAATCAGGTCCATAATAATCAATGTAGAATGGTTGACGCTTGTGAAACCATTAAAGACGGCTCACACACATTTTTCTTCTTCTGTGAATAAAAAATAAATTAAATCAAAGAAAAATTAATCACGGAGAATAATAAGGATGCCTAGCCCAGCCGAACCGAACAGCTTAATGTTGAAAATGAAAGCAATATATTTAGTTTTCCTTTTGGGTGATACAAAGATGGTTTCTATAATTAGAAATGCATGATGATGATGATGGTGCAAGGCCATATTTACTCTATGGGTTGCTTCTTTCCCTTCTTTACCACCCATAAAAGCTAAAGATCCATGTCCATAATAGTAAATTCAATAGTATCATATGCTTTAATTTAATACTACGAATTTTGAATGCTTAATTTGCTCTGACTTTCTCTTCATTTTCTCACAAATGAGCTCATGAGGATATAATCTCTCTTTAATTTCTCCTTTTTCTTTTTCTTTTTTTGGAATTTTGTAAAGTGTACAAGTACGTACTTTTTGAGGATGTAGAAAAAATTGGAATAACAACATTTAGACTCCTATTTAATTCTCCACCTATAACCTAAGATATTTTTAGCACACAGACTATAAGTTACTAAATACTAGAAAAAGTTCATGACAGAAAATATTTAAAGCATTAGTAAAAAGCTGTTAGTTAAGATAATAATAAGCGGTCACACCCTCATAAGAAGGACAACCCGAATTTAAATCTAGAGACATACATATTAAAAGAAGTGAAAACCCTTTTTTTATGTATCAACAGATTTTTTTCAAAGTGGTTTAAAGACATACTTGATTATATATATTAAAAAAAAGTAAAGTATTACGTAATTTTTGTTCTTTCAATCAATAAAATATTAATATTTTATCCCATGAATTAGGAAAGTTGTAATTACATTCTCAACTAGATATTTTCTTTTTGAAATTAACAATAAAATCAATTTTATTGAGGACTTTATTAATTAAATTATAGGAGTACTATTTTTGAAGGAGGGTTGGATTTATATGGCTCTCGACGTCTCTTTCTGTTTTGAAATTTGGAGCCCTCTCGTCTTTAAATATCTTACTTATAGAAAGAGAAAGGCAAATAAAACAAGTAGTAAATATCAATTTAAATGAAATAATAATAATAATAATAATAATAAATGATGGATGTTGACAAGTGAGGTGTGAAAGGAGAGAGCAAATGGGGTATGAAAAATGAGAGTGAAGGGGGAAAGGAGTGAGTCAAAGAATGGGGCAAATGGGGAATGGTTTGACAATAAGAACAAGGTTGTTTGCTCTTTTGCTGATTTAGGTAGGTTAGTTGAATGTGACTGACTTCAAGGATGCTCTCTCTTTTTCTCTACCACCATAATTACTGGATTCATAAAACTAGGTTTGCCCTTCAAGTCTTCAACCCAATCTTTTCACCTACCAAAACCTACACTTTTCATTTATATCATCTACCCAAACTCAACGTCACTTACTTATTGCACCATTTAAATTAGTTTTTTGATAATAGCTTTTATGATTTATGGGATAAGTATGTGATAGGAGTTTTATCTCAGTCCGTGAAAAGGGGCTTCTGAAACCGTGATTTCGGAACTTGCCAAATTGATACTTATATGATCCCGTTGTTTCTCTCTAAGCTGCCCGCACTTGATTTCAATTCCTCTTCTCTCTTTTTACTTTCTTGTGTTTCTTTCTAATGTTATTATTTTTTTTTCTTTAACCTGTGGTGGGCTCAAAGCCCAATTCTGGAAACTTATTTAAGAACAACCCATCCATTTCGTTTAGATATATAAATCGAGAATGCCCAAATGAATGTAGCCATGGGTTCACTTTCAAACACTATCATTGGGCCATGAATTTCATGATGGGTTTTTTATTGACTGGGCTTACCTCAATTGAATTAGGTTTAGTATGGTTCTCAAAAAGCAAAAATGTATTATTTTTTGTTTGCAATTATACTACATCTAGCTGTAAGTATAAAGTCTAGTTTGTAATACTTCCTTTCCTCGATTCTTAATATAAAATACATTTATTTAATTTAATTATAACAATAAAACTAATTAATATAATATATATTTTTTAAAACACATTGTTCGTCTTCTTTAATCTTTCTATTATCTCTTCTCCTTAATTATTGTTAAGAGATGGAATATATTGTAATTTAGGGGAAGGCTTGAATAGCATCATGTCATCAAGCATCAATTTTTTACTTATCGTGGTTATATTTATTTACATTCATGCATGATGTTGGCGCTATGATTGTCTTTTTCTTTTTCTTTTTCTTTTTGTTTATTTCTGTGGATATTGATCAATTTTATAAGATTATTTTCTCCGTATGTCTTGCATGATGGAATAATCTTATGACTAAAGCAGGGACTTTTTGAAATTAAGATTTGTTAGTTTTGCTTAAAATTTTAAACTAGTACTGCATAGAAGAAAATGTAATGTTGAAAAAACTAAATAATAAATCCTTATTGAGAATTTATAATTTTTGAGTAAAATGTTTCTATTTATAAACTTATATTTAAAAATATGTCTTAGATGTCTTGATCACTACAAGTCTACAACTGTATTTCTAGAGATGAGTTAAGCCTCACCTCCCAGGATATTCATCGAGCCAATAAATAGGGTAGGCTCAAAGCAACTTCAACCTTAGTAGTTCAGAAAATTTAAGCTCATAACAATGCTTGAATTTACTAACACTGTTATATAAAAAAAATATAAGAGATTGACATGAGAGAGATAGAAAGAATATTAGAGGAGAAATGGAGGAGCCCTTGTTCACTTCATTCATGGTACTAATACTTGCACATGACTTCTATTTATGGGCACATCATTTCTATTTATACAGTGCTTGAAATATGACATTGAACTCCATATCTATAGTTACAAATAAATAAAGATAAGCATAATAGTACTTAATTATAAGAAACTCATACAAACTATATATTAGAGAAATTATGGGTTTAGAATATTGAACACATACCGAATGCAAAGTGTGAAAGGTTATAGGGTAGGATATGATAAACAAAGAGTTAAGAGTTTTTAGACATCCACGTTCTACTATTTTTATAATACTTTCCTTTGGATGTCCACGAACACATGTCTCATTAAAACCATACTAAGAAAAACTCAATTGGACAAAAAACTTAGTGAAGAGAAAAGAGCACATAATACATATTGAGGCTGAGTTATTAAAAACCTTATCAGGAAAACGCAATAAAACAAAACTTTGGTTAAAGAAATAACATGATGTTTACTCCTTCTCGTGATAATATTGTATTTACTCCCCCTAGTCACAACATTACTTTTAAGATATTTTCGACCAAATCTTTCTTTTAGTTGTTAAGCTATGAGTGATGGATCATCACTAAATGTTTTGTTGAAATATGTTCTTTTAACTCATCTTTTGGATATGTTAACAAACCAACATATGATACCTTCCCATGTGATGTATTTATAGAACTATCACACCAAATCTCATTTTCATTATCATCTGTATATCTGTAAGAATTAAACTTTACAAATAGAATCATAATAAAAACAATATTAGCATGATACATAAATATTCTCATAAAATATAATGTACTTCTAGACTACTAAATTCAATACTTTTTTTCGCCAGCAAAAATCCTCAATTTAATCCATGTAATATTTTAGATATTGAATAATTTTCTTAGACATGCTTCTAGCATTTTGGTTCCTTCTAGAATTCTCATATAAACTTCACTATCCACGTGCATTTGCTATACATAACAATATCCGATAAATGCATTACTTGTTTGCATATACTACCAGACTTATAACATTGTAATAATTATTAGATCCACCACCAAATGGTATATCTCAGCATAGTCATTTTAGAGCTTTGTGAAAATATTTATTTTCACAAAAAATTTCATACATCACAAATAATTTATATATCAAATGTTGGACTACATGTCCATATTTACCATATATTATAAGAACATTGTTCATTGTGTCTTCTAGATTCACTTTTTCTTTTGGCCAATCACCTTTATGTCTACTATTCATGATTTATCTATGAATAAGATTCTCATTTAATCACATGATATCATTATCAAAACTATTGTCGACAGCTTCATCTTTTTCTGTTATATTTTTCCTAGGACATAATCCATTGAGATCTCTTTATTGCTTTTACGTACTTAAACCTCTTTTGAGGTTTTTGCAATTAGTTATGTCTTGGCTTTTTCTGAAGAACATGCCTTCTGAAGATCACCTTAATTATTTGCCCCTTTCTCTTTTCTTTTGAAATTGATTATTCTATCATACTTTAGGCATGCATCACTTTTATTTATCTTGATTAGATCATTTTTAGCTATAATATGAGATTTATTAATTCTCATTTAGGCTAGCAATTGCATCTAGCAAATATTATGCAATATTTTATAAATGCAAAACTTGATGAACTTCTGGTTTATATTGATATATTTGAGGATATGTATTTAATTGACAGTAATAATGCTTTTATTTTGTTCTCTTTTTCAGCTATTCAATTTCTCGTCCTAATTTTAGGAAACTTTGTCAAATGACGATCGAATAATTATGCAGTATAAGACTCCTGAATTTATTTGTTTCCATTATTTATTTCATTTAGAGACAAATAAGAAGAATGTGGCTTTTACCCAACAATTTTATCCCAACTTTCTTTAAATATCCACTATGTGTATTGTGGTGGATTGATTTAAATAAACATTGCACATTTAAATATTTAATATGAAAAATATGTTGCTCTTGACCAAAAGAAACTTTACCGTGAGAATTTTGTTGGTTTGTATTAGTGTTGTAATATGTAAGATCAAATATGCCTGTTAGTGTAGGCTTTCACCCAATAAGGGTGAATTGGACGTAATATATAAATTTTAAGAATCTTGAAAAACTTTTCGCATATTTGAAAATAATAAGTAGAAATATACAAAACCTTAAGATACTAATCAATTAACAAACCAAATATGCTAGATATAAATAAGATAAGGGAAGAGAGATTGTAAACAAAGATTTATTATGGTTTGGTCTTCCATAGACCCACGTCCAGTCCTCAAGCTTCTCTTGAGATTTTCAATCCACTAACTTATTGTTTAATTTGGGCACAAAAGAAGCCTCTACAATTTCACAAGTTTAACCGGGCACTTGTGTAGCCTTTAACAATTATCTTCACTGAGAGACTCCCCTTTACACACCGTAAGGATACACTTGATGATAAGAGATTTAAATCAAACTTATCTTTCAGAAGTAGATAAT
>JBAGKO010000002.1:1873304-1900409 GCA_037177275.1 Acacia concinna | reverse complement strand
AGACTTCCGCATTTTACTTATTTTTATCAAACTATTTTGAGGATTTCATTGGAAACCTTGTGTGGGAAATATTTGAATTAAGTATGTATTTTGATGTTTAGGATGTTTAACATCCTTGACTAGTTATATTAAAGATATTACGGTGTGGATTTCGCTATGAAAAAGTAAGGCGTTACAATACGCGTTTTACATTTATGAAAAGGCGCAACTCTAATTATGTTTAAGAAAGCGTTTGGATTAGCTTTTTGAAAATAATCGATAGAGAAAAATGATAAAAGTTATTTTGAAGAATAGATTTTGAGTACAATAGTTTATGTGAAAAAAGTGATTTTGATAAAATAATAGTGTATGTTTGTATAAATATTATCAAAATAACTTTTTTATAGTCACGCGACAAAACAAGACATTAGTTTTGTAATAATAGAATATAAGGGAGAGAGGAAAAGAAGAAAGATGACAGACAAAAGGAGGAAAGAGAGAAAAAGAGGAGATATGAGAGATAAAAAGCTAAAAACAATTAACTTATCCAAAACTATGGCTTTGGAGGTAAAAGGGCTTCTCCCAAAAAATTAAGGGTCTGTTTGCTATGAGGGGAAGGAAGGGGAGGGGAGGGAAATTGAGGGATTTTACTTCTCTTCCTTTATTTGAATATAAAAATTTTTTAGGATGCCTCTTAACCTTGCCCTCCAAAATTTGGGGAGAGAGGCTAATGTTTTACCTTATATTGACTAATATGTCAATACTATTTTCAAATAGTATGTGTAGAATTATAATAATATTTATTTAATTTTAATAATCATAAAACTAAAATCGCTCCCCTCTCCTCTCTTTTCATCAATCTAAACAAAGTAAAATGAAATCCCTTTTAAACCCTCCCCTCTCCTCCCTCTCCATAAAAATTCCTCCCCTCCATTGAGCTAAACACAGCCTAAGTGTTTGGGTTAATTTTTCCAAAACCATGGTTTTCTCACAAAAGTGTTTTTTTCCCATCCAAACATACACTAAGATTCGCATAGTGTACTTATGGTTATTTGTGTTTAAGAATTTTATATTTACTAAAATAAATAATGTAATAAGTATGTTGAAGATGCCTATATCATAATTTATATTAAGTTCATGCATTTTAGAGAATATCTAAATGTAAATTGTATTTTAGGGTTATGTGTTTTATCGATATGCTATGTTTGTCTACATTCACATGTTCTACATATTAGGGAATGCATTAACGTAATTTGTAATATTCACATGTTTTTTGACAAATTAGATTTTTCAATTTTCAAGTACTTTTTTATTGATAATGATCGACAGACCATTTCATAAAATGTAAGAGTCTGTTTGGTATGAGGGGAGGAGAGGAGAATTGAGGGATTTTATTTTTCTCCCTTTGTTTAGATAACAAAAAATTCTAGAAGGGGAGAGAAAGTTTTTTAAGATTTTTCCTCCTTCCTCCTCCTAATCCTCCCCTCCAAAATTAAGAGAATTTGGAAAGAAAATGTTATATTTTGGTTTCTATTAATTAATATGCACATGATTTTTATTCTGTTTTAACATGTCTAGGTTGTTTCCCTTTTAGATTTGTATTATACATTGTTAGTATCATACAATACAATACTTTTTTACCACTCTATACAAATTTTAAATAAGAAAAATAAATTAATATACACATTTTTAAAATTGCAGGTAAATTTTTTTTATTACATGACAAATATTGATTTTCTTTTATATGCTACACTTCAAAAACTTTTATATTGACCGGTGTCTATTTTATTTTTTATTGATTATATTTTTATATTGTTGGTTACCTTTTTTTTTTTACATTATTAAAATCCCTCCCCTCCCCTCACTTTTTATCCATCCACACAATGTAATAAATTGTTTCTAGTACATGCCAGAGGGGCTATAATTGGAGATATCATTGTTTCTGGTACAAAAGTTCATATAAAAATGGGAAATGCCCTATCCTTGATTGCGGTTTGAACTATTGATTTACATAATTGGAAGTAACCAATTAGGTTTATGACGAAACCTAAAAATTGATCACTGATCCAATTTGAGTACCTCTACAGGATAGACCTCAACAAAAAACTGAAGAGTAACCGCAACAAGTGATTGAGTTCAGTAGTTCCTCATATATATTATTGACTCTAGAGATATATGGTGTGTTTGGAGTAAAGATTACAATCGTAACTTTTGGAAAAGTCAGATTAGATAAAAGTAAGATTCGGTACAAGTAAAATTTGGGTAATCTGATTTATGTTTGGAACAAAGATTGTAGAAATTATTTACAAGTTACTTATACAAAAGTAAAACTTGTTTGATTGAAATTTTCTAAAAGTCACTTTTGATGGGAAATGACTGAAAAGAGTATGAATCATATTATATGGATTACATATATATATATAAATATATTAAGATATTTATACTACATTCAGTATTAATTATAAGATCTAGTTGACTCTTTTGGCTTCCTTAATCTCTCAAAAAATAAAAAAAAAATCAATTGCATCTTATAATTATGACTTGAAGGAGTCTTATTACATTAAATATAGTGTGATATTTATACTACCTTCTGTCTTAATTTAAGACCTATTTAACTCTTTTAACTTCCTTAATCTCTTCCAAAAAAATTAATTGGATCTTATAATTAGGACTAGATGAAGTCTTATTACATGTAAATATAGTGTGATATTTATACTACGTTCTGTCTCAATTATAAGACCTAGTTGACTTTTTTAGCTTTCTTAATCTCTCTAAAAAAATTAACTGAGTCTTATAATTAAGATCAAAAGGAGTAAATAATGATAGAAAATTAAAGAGAAAAAATGGGAAAATTGTAGTGAGGTCCCAAATAAGGGACTTTACGTCAAAGAGGTCTCATGAAATAGCATAATTGCAGTAAAGTCCCCATTAACAACCCCATGAGCTTCATTAACAACTCTACGGGACTTTACTACAAATACGCGATTTTATGGGACCTCTTTGACGTAAAATCCCTTATTTGGAACGTTACTGCAATTGTCCCAAAAAAAATCCCCAAATGTAGTATTCCCATTGAGAGAAAAGCACCATTATCGGTGCTTATAAAGCTCATGTGCGTTTTGCTAATTATCAAGATACATCTGAACGTTTGACCAAACATCATGTTTTTTTTACAATAAGCAATTTTGCATTGGACAATGTGAATCCCATGATTTGGGTTATAGATCGGAGGTCCAAACATGCACATAGTAATATGAAGGAGACATAATTGTTTCAAGCACCGACATAACCAAAAGCGCCCCTTGTTTCAAAGAGGGGAGGGCGGGTTATTCACATTTCATTTGATGGTCAGAGGTGAATTGAAAGCTAAGCAATGGTAATTCTAAGGATTCTCCGGGAGAAAAATAGAGATGTCTCCTACATTACCGGTGATATGTGGAAGTATCGACGTAATGTCATAGAGTTATTCAGTCTAAATGCTATATGAAGAACATAAGCTAGATGAAGGAATGGGAAGACCTAGGATGTAGAAGATCATAACATGAGTGATTCGGCAGATTTAGATTCCCATATATCCACTCATATGGTACTTTATTGTATGATATATAGAATATCCATCTGTATAGATATCATTATCTACATCTAGAAAGCCGTGTGCTTTAGAAGAAGCTTGTGCAGTTTGGGAAGGGGTTTTGATTAATCAAAAAGAAGAATCTACTTCAATCGATATGCCCTTAGGTATGGCCATACATAACATAGAAATCATACTTGAAAAAGGTGGACAGTTAGCTAGAGTAGCGGGTGCTGTAGCGAAACTGATTGCAAAAGAGGGGAAATAGGCCATATTAAAATTACCTTATGGAGAGGTCCATTTGATTTCCAAAAACTACTCAGCAACAATCAGACAAGTGGAGAATGTTGGGATAAACCATAAAAGTTTGGGTAGAGCCAGATCTAAATGTTGGCTAGGTAAGCGTCCTATATTAAGAGAAGTAGTTATGAACCTTGTAGACCATTCCTATGGGGGTAGTGAAGGGAAGGCCCCAATTGATAAAAGAAACCCATAACTCCTTGGGGTTATCCTGCACTTGGAAGAAGAGGTAGAAAAAGGAAAAAAATAAAGTAATAAATTGATTCTTCATTGCTGTAGTAAATAGTAGAGTAGAGAAAATCGAATTTGTTTCTTCATCTTTACAAAAAACAAAAAAGGAGTAATGGACTATGACGCGTTTACTAAAAAATAAATCCTTTGGTAGCGAATCATTTATTAAGAAAAATAAATAAACTTAACACAAAAGTAGAAAAAGAAATAATAATAACTTGGTTATGGGCGAACGACAGGAATTGAAGCCGCACATGGTGGATTCACAATTCACTGCCTTTATCCACTTGACTACATCCAACCCTATACTATCTAAAATTTACAGAGATCTCCATTTATATTCACTCTTTTTTCATTATTTTGAAGTTTTCACTCCTCTTCTAAAATACAATAGATTAGAATTAAAACATTCATATATCTCTCTCTCTCTCTATTCATTTCAAAAGATAAATAGAGATTGTTGAGAAAAACGTAAAAAATAAATTAATTAAAAAAAAGAAGTATGAAATTCTAATATTGTTTTCTTAGCTTAAAACAATAAAACAGTGGTAAAAAATGTTGAAGTAAATACAAAATGGGTGTATGAAACTACTAAAAAATAAAGGAGCAATATTAACCCTCTTGATAGAATAAGAAATTCATTATTGTTTCTTTATGTTCAAAGACAAGAACTCGTGTACATTAAGAGTAAGATTTTATCCATTTATAGCTAGAGCCTCAACCATAACTAGGTCTAAAGAGAAGTTATGAGCATTGCGTTTATGCATAACTTTCATATTAAGATTAACTCAGTTAATAATATCTAACTATCAGCCTAGACATTAATTACACGACCTTAACTATCAATTATTAATTGGTTGAAATTGAAACCATTTAAATTGAAAATCATTGTACTGATATCTAATGCGGTAAACCAAATATCTACCAAGCAATCAAGAAGAAATGTAAAGAACGAGAATTGTTGAAAACAAAATCTTTCTTAAACTTTCTCCTTCCCTTTATTGAGCTAAGCATACCTTAAGTGAAGGCAATCTTTTTATTGCTAAATCCACTCTAACCAAAAACTTCCAACACCAAGACCATAGATTAGCTGTATTGTTCATTAGAAAAACTTACCAAATCATCAAACTTTACCCAAATAATTCAATAGTTGGCAAAAAAAAAATCCCAAATAATTCAATAAACTACAGACATCAATTAATAAATAATTAATCAAACCACGGAACTTATAATTACAATGTTCTAGAATCCTGCACAAGGGGTAAAGAAAGTAAAAACAATAGATTTCCTCGGTGAGATTCGATTCGATTCGATTCGATCGATCCATTGAACTTGTTTGTGCACTTTAACCTTTGCGAATCTAGGATTCTGTTGCTGACTTGGAATATTCAACTCTTACAATAAATTAAATTAAATCAAATCCCGAAAATGAATCAAAACTCTATAATAAAGCTGAACCCTAATTATTAACACAATATTACTACTGCCGTATAACTCATGACAGCTAACAAGGCCAGAAAGGAATTTAAAAAACAAGAAAATGAGGATAACTAAGAGAGGAATAAGAAACAAAATTAAGTAAAAAAATTAGGAATAAAAATAATAATATAAAAAAACAAAAAGAGGGAAGAGAAAGAGGGTTTTGCAGTTTGCACAGTATATAATTCAAAATCGTGTTCCCCCCATTTCACTTTCCGAACAACACAACAAGATACTGTGGATAAAATAGAGAAATAAAAGTGTCGTCAAAGCTGCTCGAGGAAAACTGAAAGCGTCAACACAATTTCCGAATTTGAGGCCTGATTAGGGTTTTTTTACTCGCCCCCGCCAATTTCACTCCCCTTCCCGTTCCTCCTGTAGCACCTTCCTAACTGGATCTCGATCCGATTCCCCATTGCCGAATCGGGTCATTTTGACTCCGCCAGCATTGCCGACGTCAATGGCGTCGTCGAAGGCGCCTCTGCCTTCTGCCTCTGCTGACGTATCGGACTCTCCCATGGGCCAATCGGTATGATTTCTCATTCTCTAGTTTCTCTTCAGTGCGTCCATTCTCATGTCCTATCGGATGCTCGTGGTATTTTTCCCGCTTTGACTTCGGTGGATGTTCTCATCTAGATTCAGATCCTCAATAAATGAATGACGCATTTAATTTGCATCATTTATGGGCATGTTTCGACTCCATTTATACTGGCTCATAGATTTTTCAATGCGGGAACATCATAAGAATCCTCTGAGGACGAGTGCTTTAAATGCTTGTGAAGCTATAGGTGGAGTCGTGGAGATGAAGCTGCATTGTGACTGTGCAGCTTCTTCAATGGTCGATTCACCTTTTTGGCACCTAGGGGAGACTATAATGTTATCATGAAGTCTACTGTAATTTCATATATGTCTTTGAACACAAAATTTGGGGAGGTTATTACTTTGATAATGTTTATAAATGTTTCATTTAAATTTATTGATATCTTGATATTATGTCTAAGAACACACATGCGTATGAAATCCCCGAGGGGGGGCAGTAAGAAAAATATACTGAACACAATTGTTAAATCTGTTGAACTTGAACTAGATCGCTAATTTGAGGTGCAGTCTTCACCCAGCACATTTACAAGTAATTTGTAATCTTGCACGGTATGGTTATTGCGTTGGAATCCATGCACTCGTTGTCCTATAACTGCCAAAGGTTATTATTTCTGTTTTTTTTTTGTGCGGAATCACCCGCCATGATGCAATCACACTATTTCTGGTGTGATTTCAGGTTTATATGATTTCTATTTTTGAATAATGTAACTGCAAACTTGTAAGAAGTAAGTTAATTTTTGCTTATTTTTGATCCAGACAAAGAGAGAGCAAGACGCAGATCATACTCCTAAGGATGTGCAATTGGTTATTGATTCTTTGAAAAAACAAGTCTCTGCTGAGAGGGGCATTTCCATAAAGGTTCAATAGCGTACCCCTAATTGTAATTCACTGGAGGTTTTAATTGGACTTCTTGATTAATTCTTACAGGCTGTGACACATTGAATTTGCATGTGTTTGTATATCAGAAAACAATGGAAGAAAGTAAAGCAAAGCTGGTTGGTGTTACAAACCATCTATATCAGTTATCAATGGAAAGAAGAACCTGCAGCAGTACTGGTACACAGAGAAGTCTGGACCAACTGACAAGGAGACAGCAAGATGCAATTGCTATGCACAACGATATTCATGCAAGCGAAGGAGATAAGGAGAGCAATGGCTATCATGAAGATAACCATGCTTCTACAGCTGTTCTTCTAGGTTCTAATGTAGCTGTAAAAAACGCTGTTCGCCCTGTTAAACTACCTGAAGTAAAAAGATTACCTCCTTACACTACATGGATTTTTCTGGACAGGTGTGTTGAGATACTCTGCATCTCCTTTATCCGCTTGCAAGAATTAGCTTTTCTCCCCCTTTTCTATCAATGTTTAATAGTAGACTGCATTGTAATTCATATGCCCGCATGTTTGACAATCTGATGGAGACTAAAGATAATTTGATGTATCAAGTCCTACATTATAGCATGGGATGCTCTATGAGAAATTCACATTGGGATGATATTTTACCTCAATCGCTAGCTTTTGAGCGAAGGTTTGTCACCTCATTTTAGTGCCCATCTATTAACATCAAAGTAAGCCCTGCTGACAGAGGGTTCTAACCAATGGAGGGCTCTAATTTGCGAAAGTTGATTGAATGTCAAGAAGTATATATATGAATTATAATTCATATATCCATCTGTTGGACAATCCAAGCCTTGAGTTCCGAACTATACGAGTATTTTAAAAGAAAATGACAGGAGAAAAAGCATTTAAAGAATTTTTATTTTAATATAATCAGTTCTTGATTTCTTTCTGGAACACACAAGCAAGCCTCTTCCGTTGCACTCTTCAATTTCTTCATTGCACTGAACTCCTTGCTTTTCTCTCTATTCCAGTAAAATGTAATTTCATGATTTCAAAATGTGAGTAAGCGTACATAAAATTATATTCTGAAGATATCTATTACCTGTATTAATTCTGGTGCAGAAATCAAAGAATGACTGAGGATCAGTCAGTAGTAGGTCGAAGGCGAATTTATTATGATCAAAATGGTGGAGAAGCACTTATTTGCAGTGATAGTGAGGAGGAAATAATAGAGGATAAAGAAGAAAGAGAATTTGTAGAATCAGAAGATTATATACTTCGGTTTGTATTGCTTAGTAAATTGTTGTTGCTAATGAATGCTTTATATGATTCCTTATCTCTGATTTCTATTTGTTTTATGAAAATATTTATGCAGTAATAGCTTCCATTTCTTGGCTCGTCTGCTCTTTAATTATTTGATTTGCTTTCTATTATCTCTTGTTTAGATTTTTAAATTTTGTTTAGATGAATTTCTAACTTTTTGCTGATTGGGGCACTGCCGCTGTCTCAATTATGCATAATTTTTTAGGTGGGTCTTTGTCAATATCTTGTGCAGTCTAAAGTCAAACCTTTTCATTCTCATATGGCCAGATCCATTCCCTTGCTTTTGCTACAACTAATTCAATTCTGATCATATCCTTTAAGTTTTTCTTTACAACAGGCAACTGAAGATTTGAATAGTCTGTATAGCTATCCATTTTTTGAAATTGCTAGTTATTAATGTATAATATGAACAATACTGTTATCTTTTTTATTCAATCATGCCCGTCATCTTCTAGTCACTTAAAGTGAGCTTCTGCCAGGATGGATTTGCAATAATATTCTGTTCTTGGAATGTCTAAAAAATAGAAACTAGATCCTTGATTTCTTAAATGTATGGTATAATGTTTTATTGGGAAATGAAACTAGCCTATGATTAATAGTTCTATCATTCAATCCATGTTCATCCCTCCATAATCCTTCCCATATGATAATTTTCTGGGTTAGTTAATTTTTTTTTTGGGTTCAAAACTTTGTTCACGGGAAAGATCATATGCTATGTTTTTCATTTTGGTTCATTTTGATGTTTCTACTTGTGGTCCCTACTCTGCATTGATTTTCAAGTCTTCTGACGTAATTAAATTTTAAATGGTTCCTCTTAGCTCTCCAATGATCTCACGTAGTTCATGAAATTTGTGTTTAAACTAGTTTGTTGCACGGTGTTGCATATTGTTATTTTTATTGTGGTAGGCATATTTTTATATTTTATGACGCGTGCTTTAATTTTTACAGCATGACTACTGAAAAATTTGGTTTGTCTGATCATGTTGTGGAAACGCTGGCCCGTTGTTTTTCTAGAAACGCTTGTGACATTAAGGTAGGGGCTATCATATATTGGTTTTGTTCTCTCTTGTCATTTTCACTTCCATCCCCTCTCAATTATTCTAATGAGAGCTGGTCGGAGAGTTAGCTTTCAGCAGCTGTTTCCCATTTTCTTTGTGCTGGATTTACAGAAATATGAAACTCAGTCAAACATTTTGTATAGGCAAGATATAAAGTTCTTGGTTTGGAAAGCAATGCTGAAAAGAGTTCTCAAGGTGGAAATTTATTTCTGGACAAGGATCTTGAAGCAGCTCTAGATTCCTTTGACAACCTCTTTTGTCGAAGATGTCTTGTAAGCTCAAGCATATCCATTTAATAACATGTAGTTTCATAAGATTTGTACATCTCATTTATTGTGCATTTTATTTTACTTAGCAGGCTTTTGATTGTAGATTGCATGGATGTTCACAGGATCTCATCTTCCCTGTAAGTTCTATATGTTGGTAATTTCTGTGCATTAATCAGGAAACATCTAAACTCATTTCATTGACAGGCTGAGAAGCAACCTGCGTGGATGCCTCCTGATGCTGAAAATGCACCATGTGGACCAAATTGTTTTCAGTTGGTATGCATTTATATTTGTTTTGGACTAGATTTAGGTAGAGTTCTACTGTTCTATAATCAAGTTATTCAATGAACATATGACATATACAAAGTAAATTTTAAAGGCCCAATCATGTAATGTTGAGCTGTAATAAGAAATGACCCAGATGTTATATTTAGAGGTAGACAACAAAGATGTTAAAATTTGAAGTGCATCCAAGTTTTGTCCTTTCAATCCAGGGATCTATTTTTAAAGTTTCTGTGAAGAGTCACATAAGGTGCTTAAACTTGATAATGTAGGTGCTGAAGTCTGAAAGATTTGCCAAAGTTACGTCTTCTGCGCTAGGTGATGATGAAGAGAAATGCTCAAGTGGTGCTGGGGTGCAAAAATCATCAAGGAAGAAGTTGTGTACTCCATCTGCTAGAAGGCGAATAAAGTCCAGCCGAAGTGAAAGTGCTTCCTCAAATGCAAAGAACATATCTGAGAGCAGTGACTCAGAGAATGGCCCAGGGCAGAATAATGCTTCACCTTCCCAGTCAATACCTAAAACTAAAGCTATGGGGAAAGTTGGAGTTAGTAAGAGGAACAGTAAGCGAGTAGCAGAACGTGTACTAGTTTCCATGCAGAAGAGGCAGAAGAAAACTGTCGTGTCTGATTCCGATTCCATTGTGAGCGTTTTTCTTAGTTTATCTGGATTATTACTTTAATTTCTTACTAGATAAACAAATACTTTTGGTTTTCTTGACATAAAAGTGAAGTTTTGACAGTAGGTTTAATTATTGACATTCTTGGTGTGTTCTATTCTCTGATACTCTACACATATTAGGGTGAAGCTCTTGATCATTCTTCAAATGAGATGGTCCCTGACCCCCCGGTCACAAGTAGTGATGAGAACCTGAGGAAAGAAGAGTGTGTAAATGAGAATACATGCAATCAAGAATTCACTGATAATAAATCATGGAAAACTCTTGAAAAAGCACTTCTAGACAAAGGGATGGAAATATTTGGTAGAAACAGGTCAGTCAGTGTATGCCATTGACATTTTTGGATCAGAGATGCCTGTGCTTCTCTCATTATAAATGAATGTTGCAATTATTAATCAATTCTTAGTAGAAATTAACATGCATGATCACTGATGTCAACATTCATACTTGTTAAGGCTAGCTCTAGTTGCTTTGTGAGAAATAGGTGTGTACAGTATGGAAATATTTAGTTCCTTGTTCATAGTTTATTTTTATACTGGTATCATCTCGTTCCTCCATTTCTTCCAAGGTGATTGTTATACGGAGCTGTACATGATTTAATCATTTAATCAGTGAGTAAAATATAGATTATACACATGTGGTTTGGGTCCACTCTGGTGCTAGCCTATGTTTTACTTAGTCACTTGCATTGACCAATGTAAAGGGGGAGGCGGGGCAGAAATTCTTGCAATGTCTCTATGCATGAATGTTTCTGCTACTGATTGATGATCATTCCTGCAGCTGTCTAATAGCAAGGAATCTCTTAACTGGTCTGAAGACATGTTGGGAGATTTTCCAATATATAAATTTTAACGAGGGGAAGATGCCAGGTCCTGCTGGTGATGCAGCAAATTGCCTCCTGGAAGGCTATTCTAAGGTTTACTTGAATGCAACTATGTTTTGTGCAATTTTCTGCTTTGCACTCTGCTGCATATGCCACTCACCTAACAATTTTTGTTAACTTACAATGATTTTAAGGGTAACAATGAACTGAGACGGAGATCAAGGTTTTTACGTAGAAGAGGAAGAGTCCGTCGATTGAAGTATACATGGAAATCTGCTGCTTATCATTCAATTAGGAAAAGGATTACAGAGAGAAAGGATCAGCCCTGTCGTCAATATAACCCATGCGGTTGCCAATCAGCTTGCGGAAAGCAGTGTCCTTGTCTTCAAAATGGAACCTGCTGTGAGAAGTACTGTGGGTAAGCTTTTAAATTTATTCCAGATGCCTCAATGTTAAGGACTCCTGGGTATTATAGTTGTTGCTGACATTTAAAGATTGCATTAGTCCTATGACTTGACCGCTTACCTGCTTGCTCCAGTAACGATTATTGTTTTTTTGGGTGTACAGTTGCCCCAAGAGTTGCAAGAATAGGTTTCGTGGCTGTCATTGTGCTAAAAGCCAATGCCGAAGTCGACAATGCCCATGCTTTGCTGCCGATAGGGAATGTGATCCTGATGTTTGTAGGAATTGTTGGGTTGGGTAAGATTTTGCTTTGCATTTTATGTGGCCATATATATATATGTCTTGGTAATTTTATTATTCTTTAAATTTAATTTTACTCAGTATTCATACTTGGGGAGCAATTTTGTTTGCATTTTAAAATATCATGAATCTTTTTTTTTTTTGCCAATAAAATATCATGGAATCTTCTTCGTTGGTTTTGGTCACCGTTTCATTTATTGAATTGATGGTTTGTTCGGCAAATGTTCAACCATATGTGAGCTTCTGGTTTCTTAGTTTGCTTTTGGTTTGACGATCAATTTCCTTTGTTACTCTCTTGATGGTAGTACTAAATAACGAATGAGGATCCGGAAGAAATAGGTTCCACTTGTTTTCTTGAGACTTTTTGCTTTTCTGTTTAATTAATTTGATGTAATTGGTAGTTTAGTAATGTGTATGATATTAAGCTTCAACTCATCACAGTATCTGTATGGCACACTAGTTTCTTCTATTTTGATTGTTAACTCTTATTTTTTTTCAGCTGTGGTGATGGCACTCTAGGGATTCCTAGCCAAAGGGGTGATAATTATGAATGTAGGAATATGAAACTTCTTCTCAAACAGCAGCAAAGGGTATTTCTCTGTTCCTTTCCCATATTTCCTTTAAATGTCCACGCTTAGATATTGAGGCTTACGCTTTCCTTTCTTTCTGAAAAGGAAAATCTTCTATCGTTAATATTTTTTTTTGGTTGAAAATATCATTAATATATTTAATTTAGTTAGTTCAGACTTATTTTTTCAATAACTAAGAGAAGTGGATGAGAAGCTGATAAATAAAATTCTCAATAATTAGCCTTGTTTCAGTGTTTAGAATTTGAATTTAGGCCCATCAAACTTCTGCACACAAAATCTTGATGAAAGACAATGTAACCTAATGAGTCTACCAGATTAGGATTGGAATTTGGGGAACAGCCATTGTTTCTAGACCCATTGTGGATGGTCTTCACATTCTCAGGAATGTGAGTCATTTCGGATTTTAATCTTTCAATGTAACTCAAGTATCTCTCTGTTCTTGTGTGTTAACGTTTGAGAGAGGGCGTTCTTCTCCATTTTCATATTTGCAGTGGTTGGCTACTTATAATCCAATTTCCTTTCAGGTTCTTCTTGGAAGGTCTGATGTATCTGGATGGGGAGCCTTCTTAAAGGTAACTGTCAAACGATGGTTTTGTAGCAGTGTAGTGTTGCTATCTTAAACTTATTCCCTATTGACGTAATCTGGTTGCTACTCTACAGAACAGTGTTGGGAAGCATGAATACCTTGGAGAGTATACCGGAGAGTTAATTTCGCATAGGGAAGCAGATAAACGTGGAAAGATATATGATCGTGAGAACTCATCTTTTCTCTTTAATCTGAATGATCAGGCAAGTTTTTAATACTTTTATTGTTTTCGAGACATGTATGCATCTAATGTAACCTATATAAAGATATAGTTTTCGACAGAGTAAAATGACATCGTGCGATCTATGTAGCCGACCCCACCTAGTGGGATTAAAGCTTTCTTGTTGTTGTATGCATCTAATGTAACATGGCGATGAATCATTTGATGTGATTGTTATTTGCAGTTTGTTCTTGATGCTTATCGGAAGGGTGACAAATTGAAGTTTGCCAATCATTCTCCTGATCCAAATTGCTATGCAAAGGTGTTTAGTTTGTAGTTCGTAGTTCTGAGTCTTGACTCCTTATTAGATGGTCTGATGTGAATTCACATGGCATGGCCATGCAAGGGCTTTTTAGGAGTCAAGTCTAACAACATGATTGTGTATCAGGTTATAATGGTCGCTGGGGATCACAGGGTAGGCATTTTTGCCAAGGAACGCATTAATGCTGGGGAGGAACTGTTCTATGATTATCGCTATGAACCAGATAGGGCTCCTGCCTGGGCTCGCAAGCCTGAGGCGTCCGGCTCTAAAAAAGATGATGGTGCTCCTTCAAGTGGTCGAGCAAAGAAGCTTGCTTAATGGGAGGGGAAAAGTGCTCCTTCAAGTGCTTGTGCAAAGAAAGCATGCTTAATGGGAGGGAATTTGTTTTCTCATGATACAGGAATCCAAATTCAATTCTTTTGTTATTCTTTGGATAGGTAGAGGAATCAATCTCAATTCATAGGTAACAATGTAACATTACATTGTAAGAAATCATTTTCATGTTAATTAACTACCCCCGGATGGAAGATGCAAGCTTTACTGATCAAATGCATCTGGGAGTGTCTTTAACTTCCAATTATAACACCGTTTACTTGCGGGATGCTCGTTTGGCATTTTGTATATTCGTTATGCACGAAATGGCCTGAAAATTTGCTTAGCGTGATCTTATTTTTACATGTCAATTCACATTTCAGCTTCTGGGCCTCAGTGTTGTTAACAGGGAAACATGGCATGTGATTCCCTGCCTGGCTGCCTCCGCGAGTTTTATACAAGTTGCAATATGGGAGTATAATGGGATTGATTAAGCATCATAATAAAAAACAACCCGGAACGTTTTTTTCATTTGAGGGATATGGAAGGGAATTAATTTTAGGCAAATTTTAGTCAAAGTCCAAGAATCAAAATGAAAATAAGATTTTTAGGTAAAAAGACCACAATGTCTTTTATTTTATAAATAAGTAAAATCTTTCTATGAATAAGTGTACAACTTTTCGTGAACAAGTGAAATCTTCCTATAAACAAATGTGTAATTTTGACAATTAGAAATTAATATGTTGTTCATAGAGGGATTATATTTGTTTATGAAGAGTTATACACTTTTTTATAGGAGGATTTCAGTTGTTGATGAGGTAAAATGTATTATTGTCTTTTTACCTAAAAAACTTATTTTTATTTTAATCCTTAAACTTTGACTGAAATTTCAAAATCTTTTAGGTTTTAACTGAAATTAATTCCTTCAAATGACATTCCCCCTTTTTTAAAGCATTCAATTCAAGTGTAAGAATATCCTGTATTGGGGCAATAAACGTTGTATTTTAAATCTATCATGCATGTCTGATTACTTAATCTACAATTACACAACTTTGTCCAAAGATGCATATTATTTTTGCCCTTCTTTTTTTTTTTTAAAAAAAAGATTCAGAATAGTTGAGATGCTACTGTGGACTTATAGGCTGTTTTTCACATGATTGCTTTATTTCTTAAACCTTGTTTTTTTTTTCTTTTTTGGGTTTGTGGCCGACTCCATAAGCATTCCGAGTCTCCCACAAAACAGTGGCCTCCCCATCCCCAGGAAGAAGCCAGGTGAATTGGAATTCTCCCTGGCAGGCGTCTTGGCATAGAACACCAAAGAGGGAGAGACTTCCCTCTTTTTTTTTTTTAATTTTTTTTTAATTTTTTTAAAATTATTTAGAATCCTAAAATAATTTTTCAAATAGCACCCAATATTCTAAAATGATTTTGTGTCTTAAGAAATTTTATTTATACCATAAAATAATTTTTAAGAGCACCTAATATTTAACAGTGGCACCCAGTATCTAACAATATAATGATATATAGACTGAGCTAATTTTTACTAAGACTTTATATGTTACTATTATTATATCTTACAACTAGAAAAATAATTTAATGCGATAATGGTAAGATATAAAGTTTTAGTAAAAAGTAGTTCAATCTGTATATCATTATATTATTAGATACTGGGTGCCACTGTTAGACATTGAGTGCTTTTAAAAATTATTTTATGGTATAAATAAAATTGTTTAGAACACAACATCATTTTAGAATATTAGGTGCTATTTAAAAAATATTTTAGAGTTTTAAATAATTTTTAAAAAAAATTAAAAAAAGAGAGGGAAAGTCTCTCCCTTTTTGACACAAAACTGTGCCGGGCGCCGGCCAGGAAAAGAATCCCAATCCATCCGAGTACCGACCATGCGGGAAGCATGTTCAGAGGAACAGTATGAGAGATACTCAGTGGAGCACTTCTTGGGAGTGACCTGTAAAGTGCCACCATTTCTAACAATTCATTATATATTCAATATTATTATTTCCCCCCATATTTCCGTAAACAACCTTCTACAATTAACAATTAACAATTTAATTAATATACACTTTTAATCATATAGTATGGCTATTGACTTGAAACGATGTCGTCAACCATGTCCGAATTAAAAAGCATAACAAAGTGACCTTCTTGTTCTGCTAGCATGGGACCCGAATTTTTATTTTATTTTTTCTTTTTATGATAACAGTGCAACGCAAGTGCACACTGCAAAAGCTATTGATTGATTTTCATTATTTTCGCTCTAAAATTTCTCTCTGTGCCGGTGGCTTCTGCCTTCTGGTCTCTGCACAGCTAACTGCCATGTGCTACCATAGCAAATGCGGAGCACCTTCCGTTGGCTTCGGCTTCCTCTTTCTGTCACTCTTCTCTTCACTCTTCACCACTTCCATTGCCTGCTCTAACGGCAATTGCCAGGTCCTTCTGCTTTCTTGAGATCCGTGGATTTCCCCCCTTTTTCACTTCGAATTTGAGCTGAATTTCACTGTAATTCACAGGTTCTGGACCCATGTTCCGCGGCTACAGATTGTGGGCCAGGTCTCTACTGTGGTAACTGCCTTGCTCTGGGCAGGACGCAACCTGTCTGCACCAGAGGTCAAGCCACCGTTCCTACAGCTATAGTAATGATCTTTGCCTATACATTTAGTGATACGAGTCTTATAATTTTTAGCTTTACTTCTTGAGTTTGTTGTTTTATGTGCTGTAGTCATTTGCGAGTTGGGGGATGGACTCCGACTGTTTTCCTTCTCAACTTTTACTTTGTTAACCAGATTAATGACTTGCCCTTCAACAAGTACACGTGGATTGTCACTCACAATTCATTCAGCATCGTCGATGCACCGCCTTTGCCGGGCCTTCAGAGGCTAACGCTTTACAATCAAGAAGATACTGTGACTAACCAGTTGAGGGTATGTTGGAAAATTATTGAAGGTGTAAACTTAACATCTGATCATTTTCCTTTTTCGTCTGCTACTTTCAACCGAGTAAATTTACAATTTTGTCCTTCAACGATTATACCTTGATATGCTTATTCCTTTTATTTTTGCTTCTCTCTTCATCCGTTTTGAGCTGCATCATAGCTTGTATTCTCATTCAGTTCAGAGGATTTCATTTTTAAGCCATAACCGACACTGACAAGTGACAGCCATACAGGATCATGAAATCTTATTCGCCTGTTCCTTTGTTGTTATTACATCATTCCTACAGTGGTTCTTATACATTTGCTTGGTGAATATTTGCTAGAATGGAGTGAGGGGACTGATGTTAGACATGTACGACTTCCAGAATGATATTTGGCTGTGTCATTCATTCAAGGGGCAGTGCTTCAACTTCACAGCCTTTGTAATCTGATCCTTAGTCCTATTTGTTTTAGAATCTAAATTTGCTTTCATGGATATTCTTTAGTGGCACGTTTTCTAATATGTCCACAAAACTACTGCAGCAACCTGCAATCAATACATTAAAAGAGGTGGAAACATTCCTGACCGAAAACCCTACGGAGATTGTCACGATTATCATTGAAGATTATGTCCACACTCCTAAGGGGTTGACTAATCTATTCACTAATGCAGGACTGGATAAATATTGGTTTCCTGTGTCTAAGATGCCAAGAAAGGGTCAAGATTGGCCTACTATAACAGAAATGGTTCGAGCAAATCACCGTCTTCTTGTTTTTACTTCTGTTGCTTCAAAGGAAGCTGAAGAAGGAATAGCTTATCAGTGGAAGTATATGATCGAAAATGAGGGTATCTACATCATTGTAACTTGTATGTTTACATTAGTCTATAGTACATGATACTAATGAAATCCTCTTTAATTACTTTCAGCTGGAGATCCTGGAGTTCAACCAGGGTCTTGCCCACATAGAAAAGAATCAAAGCCCCTAAATTCTAGGAGTGCATCACTTTTCTTGCAGAATTACTTTCAAACATATCCAGTTGAAGCTGATTCGTGCAAGGAGCATTCAGCTCCACTTGCAGAGATGGTGAACACATGTTACAAAGCTGCAGGGAATGTGCTTCCCAATTTTGTAGCAGTTAATTTTTACATGGTATTTCTTATATTCTTGATTTATGTCTTCAAAGTAGAGGTCTTGCAAATCCACTTTAGCATTCTGAGTGAAATTCCATGCAGAGGAGTGATGGAGGTGGTGTTTTTGATATCGTGGATAAAATGAATGGTCCATCATTGTGTGGGTGTAGTACAGTCACCGCATGCCAGGTTTGTATGCTCTACATATCCAAATATGCAAGAATCTTCATCTGTGAACCATCTTTTGTACCCCGTTAATTCTATTTTTACATTTATCTTCTGGTCATAAACGAGTGAGTGGAAGCTTAAGTGGGTATACTTTTACAATAGCTGAAAATTTCCTGATATTCAATTTTCATGGTTCAACAGCAGAAAAGTTTGTAATGATATTATTTGAAGGTTGACTATAAACTATCTGCTGGAAGTAACATCAACTTAATTTAGGCATTCTTTCTAAATATACAAGACAATTGGTCATCTAATTTGCAGTCACCAATCAAAACTAACAGGGTGATAGGTAAATTGATCTTGACTTGAGATGATGGCAAGAAAGGTCTGGTCATTGAAGAATATTAATGCTTGAAATCTATTTTGTTCCTCTAATAAGAATCCTTAGTTCTCGGAATCATTTGCAGTGCGTCTGGATGGAGTCATTTCATTTTTTGTTCTTTTTTTTTTTTTTTTGGTTGCGCGCGTGTTTTTTTGTTTGGGGGTGGGTGGGGGAGCTGTGGGTGTTGGGGGCTGATATGGACTACTTCATTGGAAAATTCCTTCTGTGGATCTGAAAAAAAAAATTAATTCTAAATTTCTGTGCTAATTTAATTGAACACTTAGGAAGAATTTGAGAAGTTCACCATTATAGGTAGAATTTGAAAATTTTCTTCTCCCTCGTTTGTGCACTGCTAGCTTCTTGCAACATACGTATATATGCACTTGCACAGACAGTACACTTATGCATGCACTCACATGAGTGAGTGAGCTTAGATATACATTTCTATAGAGATATTGGCAGTAATATAGACACACACCCACCCACCCACACATATATATACATATATAACTTATGAATACTAGGGTTATCCAAACAAAGAGTTCTAAAATGCAAGGAACTTGAATTGTGGGAATTCAAATTCCTTGCACTTAAAATGTCATGAAATTCTAAACTACACAATCTAAGCCATGTAGCACACATTTGGGCAGAAGTAGATTCAGATTCCTATTCTCTGCATCTTGTGTGGGTTGGTGACATGATGGGATCCTGTGCGTAGTTAGGTTTCTACTTTGCTACTGCAGATTCTGCTCGAACATTTTGATGGAATGAAATGCTTGGAGATAACCACGTAATTGCGTGAATTTTTCAGGCTGGAGCACCTTCTGGTTCTTGCAAGAACACTCCTATGCCTGGTACAAATCCAGTGGGCAATGCTGCTGGAAGCTCTGGAAGCTTTACTGGATCTGTTCAATTCACTAATTCAGTTTCTGCTACCTATTCTCCAAATTGGATGCTTCACCTCTTCTCATATTTTCCATTTATTTTTGCAATTTCGTTACAGCTACCATGACTATTCTTGTATGTCATATGAGAGCTAGTCCTTTAAGAGGGGCTTCTAGTACGTAGTATACAAACTGTAGTCTTACTTTATCTATGAAATGTTATATTACTGTTAGAAAATGAGGTAAACAAGGTTTGATATAGATGAGGCTGTATTCTTGGGTCTGTTCAGTCATCTGGGGTATATTCTAATCAAGAGAGATCAAGCATGTGCAAGGAGCTAGAAGCTGTTCAGGTATGTGTGCCTGCGGTATAGCCTGATTTCTTAATGTAACTCTGGATGAAGATACATATTTTCTCTCTCTTGTTTCATGGACATATCATTTCTGTTTTTTTATTTTCGGTAATGTGCTTTGTAAAAAAAGTTTCCACATGCTAATTCTTGTCAGGTGTCTGCCTATGGTTTGAGTGTAAAATTAATGACCAAATTTTTGTGTGTTCCAATTTTGTGGGTATGTTAAGTCAATGAAAACTTGATTAACTGTAAGAACACAGCCTGATGTCTATTGTCAATCTTTACAGTCAATTGGAATTAGGGAATTAGTTTTCTTCAGGTAAGCCGGTGATTCAACCTGCAATAATTGAAGGCTTTGGCACTTTGCAAGCCCTAGCTTAGTTTTCTAGCTTCGAAGTTCAAACACACATACTGAGGTTAACTATATGGGTCAAGACAAGCTAGACGGCTGACTGGCTGAATCTGCCTTGTTCAAATTAGGGCTGCTAAATGTATGAAATGAGTACATTTCCAAACTTCAAATATGAACAAAGGGTTTATATAAATGCTAAAAAACTGTATATCTGTGAAGATGCTTTTAATTATGACTGCATTTGAGTTTGAAATTTCAGATGTATTTGAAACCTCACAGGCTACTACTGGAAGGATCAATAATGCAATTTTAAGGCTGTCTATAAAGCTAGGTGACAAAGTAATAGAGACAGATCTGCATCAAATTTATAGACCCTTTTCCCTTTATTGTTCACGCTTTATTCTCTCTATGTTGGAAGACGGGAAGGAAAAGGAATTATTTTGGCTCTGTTTCAAAGTTTATTAATATCAAAATGGTTCATAAATGTTCTATTTCTCGTCAGAAATTATTACTTTGGACGATGCATCTGATGTAGTATTCAACATCTACCTCTCCATTTCCCAGTCTGATCCTCTACTACCTTTTTTCCCCATTTGAGCCGTGCTGCATCTTCCTGTGGTTGTTGTTAGTGACTTAGTGCGGTGCCAAAGAATAGATGACAATCCAATGGCATTGTTCGATTTCTGTGTCTTCATTGGTACCCAGTGACGTTCACCTCACATATTATTAGAAGCCTAGACTCAACTATTGGATTAGTGGAAAATTAATGACGACGATGTTCAAAGGAGTAATTTTATTTTTCCTGCCCATGATACTTAAGATGTTATCGAGACAAATTTCGAGGTGGAGATAATTTTTTTCTTTTTAAAGATGCATGGTATGCCTTCTACCTTTGAAAATATCTTATTTCGATAATCATTTTCTTTCTTCTTAGCTTAGGCCTTATCTACTAAAGTAATCCTCTTCATTGTGTATGACATATCTGGATATTCTACCTTACCACCAGGATAGTTCTAATTTGAGCCCTTGGTTTGTTTCAGCAGTGAGGGGTGTGGGCTGTATGTAAGAATTCTTAGGTTCAGACGATTGTCCTGCTAGGTTTGACTGATAAATATTGCGCTCATGCGTATCTATTGGAGGCTGCTTTGCTTTTCTTTTCTTTTTTTGGTTCTCGCTTCTTTAAATGAAGTTTGTTCTAGACTTCTAGGTTTCTTGACATCTGAGAAAATTAAAATTGATACTGTTGTCATGAATGTGAGTTTTCATTAAGCCACACACACACACACACATATATGTTCCCATTCAATTATTTGCACACTATCGAGATTATATGACCCCCATTCTGGCCTCTCTGGACTATTTAAGTTATTTCTTCCTATTGCATTTCAGGTTTTGCGCCAACTAGAGAATTAGCGACCTAGGATCTGTATGATATGGTAGCCCCCAAATCATTAAGGTTTGTCATGTTTGTATCCTAACAACCTATGTTAACTGTGTTTCCTTGCACTAGCTGGTCTTTATAACTGTATTAATATTAAAGTGAAAGTGTTGGCTCGTAAATTTGGCCAAACTTACTTCTAAATGGATATGGAAACACTACTGGCTAACTAATTTCAACAGAGGAACCTGTACGAAGTTTGAATGGCCATTAAACGGAGCATTTTGTATATGCTTGGTGTTGGTCTTGGTTTAAACTGGATTTTCGTGCTTCTGAAATTGGGAAAAACATTTTGCAGATACACATACTTTCTCTCAACTTTTAATGGTACTTGTGCATTTTTTTTCTTATTTAAATCATGTAAATGCGTTTTGTCATTATTGTTAGGAATGTTAGCTCTTGTCTAGGGCCTAACAATGTTAATAGTGCAAAATTACAGAGTTAATGGTGCTAACAAAACAAAATTAAATGATTTAATTAAGAGAGAAAAATACATAACTACCAAATCAAAAATTGAGAGAAAGTATAGACACCAAGAAAACCCGCCAACTTCATAAAAAGAATGTTTGGATGCAACAAACACTAATTTAATTCACGCCAAATTCGTTTACAAACCCGTGGTAGTTGCTAGACTGCAGAAAATGAGAGTCCAATGTTGGATCTTTATTCTCAAACTGTCAATTCGTTATTTACAAATTACAACATAATACATGGATCAAGAATAAGCATAATCACAGGTCACAATGTCATACTTTCTACACAGGAACTGTGCATAAAAGAAGGTGAAAGTACTAATTTAAGAATCAACACTTTGGACAAACATAAAACAGAGAGATATGATCTTAAACTTTGATCTGAAGAGCCGGGCATAAAATTATTAGCTTATTGAGACATTCCTCCGGAATTCTTGTTCCCCAGAGGTTCATTGATTTGAGATTGTGACATTTATCAATCAGCACAAAAAGTCCACCTTCCGTTACATGACGGCAGCTCCACAGGACAATGGTCTGTAGAACAGCAAGAAGCAGCTATAATAGGTGCGAATATACTCTCCACTTAAGAGTGTTTGGATTAGCTATTTAGAATTGAGAGTGGTTTTATACTAAGATACGTGCGGTGGGCTTTATTTTTACTTGCATTTAAATGCTTTTGAGAAGCTAATCTAAACAAGATCTTAGTTAAAAAGAACCATTTGAAATCACTACACGAGACAAAGTGAACAGATTTTTATTTAACCTGGAGCAGAGTTTCGTAAAATGTTTTGAAACTTTTTTGGTCTAAACTAGTTTACTTTTCTGTTTGAGAAGAGTATTGCGAGGGTTGCAGACAACCCGGGGGGGGGGGGGGGATTCTAAGGTTCACCTTCATTCAAACTGACCTCTAAATTGGGGCAACTTCTTGCAATGGCAAACAAGGATTCATCTGTGATGAACGTGCCACCAACATTCAAATGGCGCAAGGATTTGGTTCTTGATACCTGTTCAAGTGATTGTCCGTAAAGAAGCAAAATGAATCCAAATTATCGATCAGTTCATCAAGGTGAGAAACGCCCAAAAACATACATTCCCGAGTCATGTCCAACTGCACCACATTTATTTTTAAGTACGTTTGGAACAATATGTTGGAGACTAAGCAAAACCAGTAACCACATTTTGGTAGCCAAGGGTGTGTTTTGCTCTAAACGTGCTTAATCGAGTTAAAATAAGGGAGTGCTTAGGATTATGGTAATGTGACCCGAATTGGCTTTTTTAATTGAAAAAAGCTACTTTTTATGTAAGAGTGATGTTTGGGATAACTTTTACAATTAGGTGCTTGAGTCAAGAAAGTCAAGTTGAAGTTGAAATAACTTTTTTTGAGACTTGAACCTCTTGAATTTTTTTTTTATTTTTTATAATACAATTTAAACACAAACATGTCACTAGAGGGTGAAATTCGGGATGCAAGTGGAGTTGCCTCTAGGACAAATACTCATTGATTGAACATTTTGAAATAGGCTTTTCAATATATCATCCAAATAAGGAAGATAACTAGAGGATTTTAAAATATACATATCATAGTAACTAACTTAACCAACCTTTTTAAATTAAGTAAATATATTTTATATTAAGGGATGGAACAATTACATTGAATGGAACCTTTGCATATTTTATATCTCTGCTTTAAAAGGTAAAATTTCATGTTATGCAAACCTAAAGTTCGGTTTTTATATATATATAATGTCTGGTTCTTCATTGAAAGATAAAACCTGCGGTCGCGGCTCTTTAAAACTTAGCATTACATGATTAGGTCTTCAGAAAAATGTTCAAGGCTCATAATTGAACGAGTTGATGAAGAAAACTTGATCTTAATTTAAGTAGCACATAAATAAGGAAGTTGCGGGTACAATGCAACTTCCTCAAAACAGATAATATAGGAAAGCAGGGAAAAGCTGCAGAAGCAGAACAAGAACTACATAAATCGCATAAACATAGAAGAAGCATGAGAGGACATACCAGTTGAACAAGTCCTTCATCAGTAATGCCAGTCAAACCCCAAAGTGAGATGGATGTGAGATTGCCTACACACTTTGCCAAAGATATATTGATGAGTCCGCTATCAGTTATTTGGCAACCCCAACGGCTCCTTGGACTATAACACGGTACCATCATCAGAAATAATACACTTCATTTTAGATATCCCTTCATGCTATGAAACTTTCAAATATCAGCTTTTGCTTGTCTGTAATGTTAGATAGCTTTTTAATTGATCCCTCTCAAGTTCATCTTTAGATGTGTGATTTAGTGGTTAATATGAAGCAACGCGTCTAATCTTGTTATGTTCAATCAATGTAATTTCTGGGGCACTAAACAGAATTTGTTTTCAACCAACGCATGGCTCCATAGTAAAACAAGCCAAGCTTATAGACATGGCTTGATTAGTCCATTAGAAAAGAAATTCTGAATTATGTCTGAAATATTCAGAAATTTGAACTTGATCGACTGATATTTACTCTGAGAATTCTGAACATGTAAGGTTGTCAAAGACAAATTGGGTTATCAAGAAGTTGGGAACACCCTTCAGGAATAAGAGAGAGAATTCTTTATTGTAGGAAAGTCTTCGACACAAGCCTTATCTTTGAAATGAACAACAGAGTCTTCATCTGTAAAATATTCTGTCCAAATTTTGAGTCACCATAATTGCCATAGTCCATGGTTCTTGTCTTCAGATAAAAACACAATCAAGTCGCTGATAAACACATGAACATATGGTATCAACCTTCTCCAAATAGTTTACTTCAACTTGAAATAGCATTGCTGAGATGCAATGAACTCCAATTCAATTACCCATTCAATATATTATAAATCTCTGAAACTCTAAAGACCCATCGCTTAACTTGTTCCAAAATATCAAATAGGAAGTTGAATCATCATATTACTGACAACTTGGAAGAGAACCCCAAAAGGAAGAGTGCAGTATTATCAATAAGCTATATCAACAACAAAGCCTTAATGGTGGGGTCGCGCCACTGTGCTATATCGAAAACACGATGAAAGAAATACAAAATTGTAAGACAACAAGCGAAACAGAGACATACATGTCAAGCTTTTTAAGGTTGTAGGCATCCGAAACGAGGCGAGCTGTGGATTCATCATCCATTTGCCAGCCAGCAAAGCTCAGATTCTGTTTGCGAGCCAAAGATTCTTTGACCCCTTGTTTCCAATTCTTGCACACACTACTCGCCCTTCAAAATTTTGCACATGGGAAAAAACGAAGAACAAGATGGATAAGCATATAGGCATATGAAGGAACGATTCATGAGTTGAACAGAGAGGCAACTTACTGGGCCAAATCAGTGAAGGAAGAGAAGAAACCAAATATATGAGCCAACAAGTCAAGAGGTAAGCGATCAATCTTGGCCTCTAGTTCCATTCCCCAGAATCCTCGAAGCTCAAAGTCTCTGCCTTTTTGTGAGAATCAAGAATCCTCTGGGAATGAAAATGAAATGGAATCGCGCGGGTTCTGCTTGGTAAGGAAGTAAAAGGGGGAAAAGGCGGTGTGGGCTCCTAAGTCTCGTGTTGTCGTCATCGTTTTACGCAGTCCTCTTATTGCCACGTTCTTTCCACAGCTTTATCGCGTAGCATTTTCTTGTACTACTCTTTTACCTCATTTTTTAATTATAATTCAAATCTGATGGCCATATTCGGCTTTTGCTGTTTTAGCTTCAAAGAGATTCAGATTCAGATTCCGTGCACGTAATCTACTAGTGTTTTGGGAAAGTCTTTTTGGGCGAAATAAGTCTGTTTATGGGCTAAATGAACTTATGTTATTGGACTTTTAAAATTTTCAGTGTTTGATAAAAAAATAGGCTAACTGAATTTATATACCTTATTGATTTTATTGTAATAAGCAGGAAAATGATGCTTATTCCATCTTATTACGCTTTTGTGCTCTGCTTCGGACGACTTGGATGGCTTCTTGCTTCGCACACATATGACAGGCACAACTGAGAGAAACAGATAATTGCCAGTAGTAATTAAATTTTAGGGCAATTTTTTTGTTCTAGCCAAAATTTTAGGGAAATTAATACTTTTTATTTATATTTAATAAATTGAGTTTATAATTGTTTAGGAGGGGATTATCATATTAAAATATTGCATGTAAAAATATTAAAACCTTTTATTTTTCTTTTTGAACTTTTGCATCCCTTGTAGTAGTCATGGAGGATCAAACAAACAACTTCCTGTTTAAGAAAGCAACGAATGAAGAGGCACCAACAAATCTTTGTATCACTTATCAAATGTTAAATGTACCAATCCAATCCTTTTTTACAAGTCATGTTTGTTAAAAAAATGTATAACTTATGTGATATGTCAATCAGTGTTTAGACACCCCTGGTCCCTATATTACAAACGAGGAAATTGAATCCATGGCTGGATTGAATTTCATGTGATGTCTGTTTGAAAACACAAAAAGAACATTTTTTTTTACTTCACGGTATAAAACTTGTCTTCCTTATAT
This sequence comes from Acacia concinna, assembly GCA_037177275.1. NCBI lineage: Eukaryota > Viridiplantae > Streptophyta > Magnoliopsida > Fabales > Fabaceae > Acacia > Acacia concinna. The sequence goes on along the minus strand of JBAGKO010000002.1, from coordinate 1,873,668 downwards.
ATATATATATATCATACAATGCAAAATTATTTAAAATAAGCTAAATCAACCATTTTAGTTTAAAAAAGGTTTAACTTACGAAAATATTAATCATTTAATTCATATGAAAGGTTTAACTTAAAAATATTTTAGACATTAATCATTTAATTCATATGAAAGGTTTAACTTAAAAATATTTTAGACATTAGATCATGTTTTAATGAACTTCCCCGAGCCACCTGAAGGTATAATTCTGCCTACTTTAAATTTAAAAATTTGTCTTCATTTAATTTTGCATTGATATACTGCAATCTTCATGATTTAACCATCTAATAGGGAAATATTATTTGGTGGACTCTGGGTATCCATCATTGCGTGGATATCT
>JBAGKO010000002.1:1835879-1867999 GCA_037177275.1 Acacia concinna | reverse complement strand
TAGGGCAATTTAGTCTTTTTGGAACATTCAAAAATCTCAGATTCCTCTTGTCATACTAATATGGGATTTCACCATTTCAAACCACTAAAATGTCTTTTTTATATTTCGGTTGTCTTTTTCTGGGATTTTCCCTTAAATAAACATTCGTACTGATAAAAAGTCTTTTTTTTAAAAAAAACAATTAAAGTTTATGAGAACTACATCACATATCATGTATTTTTATCAGTTTGGAGATTTTTTGTTCTCCTATATATAGAGAATAGTACCCTCATATTTGTTTCCTTGGAACTCTAATTAACCATATAAATTAGCCTGTTATAAATTTATTGTCAACTTTCTTGCAAAGTACTCACGTTTTCTTATTTTGTCTCTCCACTTGTGTTCATATAGTTGTTTTCAATAGTGCTAGCACATACACACAGACTCTCAATTTCAATTCCTGGACGAACAAACAACGCGCGCGGGTGCACAGATCACACATTTTTTCAAATATCACAGACCAAGATCTTTGCTTATATTATATTTTATACATAGACGAACTATCAGAAAGTCCTGTGAACTTTTCCGTATTCATAACAACTGATGAACTGTTGTTTTCTTCATCATAAAATGCCCAATCAAGTGAATATAGACGGATCTACCGAGGCAGAAACTTACTCTCAGACATTTCATTCACAGAAGATTGAGCCCAACGTGAATCAACTTCCATGTTTGGTTCCTCTCTTCTACGTCCACGAGTGAAGAACGCAGGTTCTCTTGGATATTCCAATTCAGTGGCAGCATTACTATTACTCAGATATAAAACAATGTTTGCCATTGTTGGCCTATCACTTGGATTTGCTTGAACACATAGTAACCCAATCTGAATATATTTTATGACTTCCTTTTCTGAATAAGATTCTCTCACAAGGCATGGGTCTAATATCTCAAGTGGTGTTCCATCCTGCCATTGTTTCCAAGCCTGCATTAAATTGTAGAATAACTAAATAGATGAAAGGTTGGAATAAGTAATGAAGGGAACAAAAAATCAAGTTGAATTTGAATCTCACATGAAATAAGAGGGGTAGTTCATCAGAGCTAGCACTCTTCTTCCCACTGATTACCTCCAAGATTATAACACCAAAACTATAGATGTCTGATTTTTCTGAAAATTCTCCATGTTTTATATATTCGGGAGACATGTAACCACTGCATACGTATTATAGTTTCACATTAGTAAAATGATCCAAACATAAAGCAAAAAATATTTTGCAAAAATTAGAAAATAGATTATACATTTTCAGTTCTATAAGTAGGATAAAGCAAATATATGCATAGTATTCCACTTCATGAAGATATTTAAGAACCAAGATGAGGATCATATGCGTGGAGAGGAAATGTGGAATAAATACTTACTATGTTCCCACGATCCTATCTGTTCTTTCTTGGCTTTGATCCATGACAATTTTTCTCGCTAAGCTAAAATCTGATATTTTTGGATTCATATTAATATCTAATAAAATATTACTAAGTTTCAAGTCACGATGAATAACTTTGAATCAAGAATGTTCATGCAAATATAAGAGCCCTTGAGCAATTCCTCTGAGAATTTTAAATCGTTCCAACCAATTTAATCCTCTTTCCTTTTGAGAACCTGCAGAAAGTCTCCATAAGAAGAAAAAAAGAAAGAAAGAAATTATTTTCTCAATAAAATAGTTTAGTTAAGTGAAGTAATAATATCAAAATGAGTAAATGTGCAAAAATAACAATAATATTTTGCACTTCGAGCGCCCCATCTTTTGTCGTGCACAAATAGGGCAATAAGCAATTTTTCGGCTAATATGACAATTCTGTTAGAAAGTTGATTATTAAATTCCTAGTAGATGGAAAAGTTTGACTAGATAAAGCGACATGGCGAAGTTTATAGTTGATGTGTCAAACTTCTCTGCCTATTATTTGAATTTTATTTCTTCATTTTAATTATTTATGTCACATCACCTATAAAAGTTGGACACATCAACTTTCAAACTTTGCCACGTCACCATATCTTGTCAAACTTTTCCCTCCACTTAGTATTTAATGGTCAACTTTAGTGGAATTGTCATAATAACTACTTTATAAATTGTTTATTACTACGTTTTCACCAAACAAAAGATAATTGTGTTAGGTGCTTAAAGTGCAAAATATTATTGCTATTTTTGCACATTCACCTGATCAAATTACAAGACTAATTGCTAGAGTGGTCAATCAAGTAGGCCTTGGAAGGTTAAAACTATTGAGGGCCAAAATAGAGACTTTCAAAAAAAGAAAGTAAATAAAAATAATATATGACCAAGGGATAGAGAGACCAAATAACTCATTTAAACATGGAAGGTGATATGTAGTATATAATAAGGAATAAATTGGTAAGAGAAATAATTTCAATCATATATATGCAGCAGGATATGCTTGAACCATTCGAGTACTAAAATAGGAGAGAAATATATATATATATATATATATATAGTGGGGAATGTCTTGAGTTCAAATAGCACAATATAATTAAATCCAACAATTTGACATATTTGTGCTCACTTGACAAATTTCTTTTACCAGATACAACATTCATCACTATATGTTCAAAAAGTAAAATTTAAAATACTACAAATTAAAATAATTACAGCAAGAGACTTGGGTTTAAAAAAAAAAAATTAGTCGTTTTACCTGCTGGGTCAGTTCATAGTTTCAATACAAATATGAGATTCAATTTAGTAAGTTATATTGGTACATCTAATGAGCACGATAAAGGTCAAATATAAAGAATAGACAAGCTGATGAGAAGTCTATACCAAATAAAAAGTAATCCACGCTTTTGTTGGACACATATTCATAAATAAGTATCTTCTCTTTATTATCCACGCAAAATCCCAATAAGGCCACTAAATTTTTGTGCTGAAGTTTGGCCATCAATGAAACTTCACTCTTGAATTCTAATTCACCTTGCTTAGAGACTTTGGAAAGTCTCTTTATCGCAACTTCTTGTCCCTCGGGAAGAATACCCTAAATAAATAAAACTCATCATGTTGAGGTAAATAAGTGAATAAAATTTTTCTTTTGCCAGAAAAATATGTGACTGAATTAAATTTTATGTACTATATAGTTTTATCATATATTAATAATTGTTACCTTGTAAACTGCTCCAAATCCGCCTTTTCCTATTTTATTCTCATCTGAAAAATTATTAACTGCAGCTTCAATTACAGCCAAACGGAATCGCAAATACTTCAAGCTGGAACTTTCTTCTCCAACTAAACCAAAGTATAAACGTTCAAAGTAAGCATAGAATAATTAAAGCTAATTAAAGTGACAATTTGAAATGAGTATGGTTGAACTGAAATTTTAGGTTTTAACATTACAGATTTCTTTGAGCATATTCTTGTAAATCTTCCTCTTTCTCCACGTGGGGTAGCAGAACACAGCGATGAACATCCCCGCCATGAGTATGGTGTTTAAAACTGATCCACACCAAACAATGCAAACAAAATCAAATCAAACCCACCAAAAGATATTAAAATAAACACGAAGACTCTAAATTGTTTATTGGAGTTGACGAAACAATTAATTGATGCATGCATATACACAAAATTACAAAGTATACATGAGATAAAAATGAATGAAGATAAGATCGTGAAACCTGGTAGTGACTTAGAAGAGACGAAGAAGGAGAAGAAGCCGATGGAGTGTTGGGATTGAGTTTTCAAAATTTGACCGAGAAATTTTATTGTGAGCTTAATTCCTTGAACCAGTGGATTTGAGGGAGCATTTTTCCACAATCTGTGCTTAATTAATTGTTAAAACTTCAAACAATAACTACGGTCAGATACCACTTACTCATGACAAGTATAGGGATGCATACATCCATATGTAAGTGCCAAATGTTGGAACTCCGTTAACATGAGATTACTGATGGTCTCTTGTTGTTTTTGGAAATGAGTCACTAAAGGATCAGAGCACACTCTTTAAACCTGGAATTGTTGTAACTGATTATATTTTGCTTTTCGAAACCATGGTGTCTTCTTGTGGTAAATGTGCTATTCATATTCTTATGCTTGTTACTTGCATGTCCTATGTGTGCTTTTGGATCATGATGAAACTAGCTACTTAAGGCTAGTTCTTGCATTGATGATTGCTCATTTGTAGTTAGGCTACTTGATAAGTGCATATTTTATAATAAATAGATATAAATTTTGGAATGAAATATATTAAATTTATAAATATTATATCTATTTAGTTTGTTTAGATATATTTTCCCCTAAATCTAATCATAAGATAAAAATAATCTTGTTATGCAGAATCTACTCATATAATTGATATTTTGCTGGAAATAGAAAAAGAAAAAGAATTCAAAAAAAGACTAAAGCCAAGAATAATATGCATACATGTGTGTATATTACAATCCCATATTATATTGCAATCAGAATTAAAGCTGAGGAAATCAAAACGGACTAGAGAAATGTGCTGCGCATTAAAAGGGGGAGATATAAAATATAAAAATCGGATAAGATTCCCAAAGATATAGGGACACAGGAAATAATAGAAGAAAACCTATCCACACAATATATATTGGCATACGTGGCCGCAATACGTTGACGCAAGAAAAAAAGAGAGAGAAAAACGATGTTGCAGGATTTTTCATGAGAGACATATACACACGCAGACGGAGATTGAAAAAAGAGACCGGAAGGATTAAGCAAGACGGATTCAAAGAAGACAGACGCAGAAGCAAAAATAATTTCTAGAACTCTAAGAGGCATAAGAGTTCTAGAGTATAAAGGCTGATTCTACTCATTCTCTTAATTTTTGGGTTTCTTGTTAATATGATGAGGGATTTTAGAATGATGTTCTTATCTGTTATTTCATTTATGAGTTTCTAAATTCTTTAGTTGGGGTAGGGATGTGGCCCAACGAGGAAGCGACTTTTATATTATTATGTTTTGACTCTTTTTATGAGATATATTTTGATTTTTGATGATTATATTTATTTCTCTCGTTCTTCACATGATTTGTTTGGCTGGCCACCATAAAATCTTATATATGGGTAATCTTGATGAACTGGGAGGTGAAGAGAAAATCTAGATCTAGAGAAATAGACACAAATTATTTAGGTTAGGGATAATTCTAGATATTTGTGGTGATAAAAATTATAGCTTTATGATTTAATTAACTGTGTGGGTGTCGTGAGAACGAGCTCAATATTAATTAAAAAAGGGACTAATAATTCGGGAGAATATTAGGACACGTTTGGAATAGTTGTCACTATAATTAATTAACAAGAGTCAACTCAAATAATAGGAATTAACAACTCATGGGTGAAATCCTCAACCCCAATGCTTTAAACTGATTTTTAGCATGTTAGAATACCATTTTCTTCTAATTTTAAATCTCATTTGAATTAGTAAATTATAACCTCTATGTGGGTATGACCCTAGAATACTTTAGGATTATTACTACATCGATCACATAGACTTGTGGGGCAATCAAGTTTTTGGCGCCATTGCCAAGGAGGCTACAAATTTATTAATTCTTTATTCCATTTTATTATTATTATTATTATTATTATCATCATCATCTTTTCTTTTTACATATGCAATTAAGAAATTATGATAACTCTTCATTGACTTTTATTAACTTAGAAATTGAAAGACTTTGCAGGCAAAATAGAAGTCAAAGACGAAAAGAGATGGCTAACACTGATGAAGATGAAGTTCCTGGTGATCCACCACGTCACATTCCATGATATTCAACGTCTCTACATCACTTCCAATCCTTCATGCATCCAATTGAGTCGTGCAGTACGAAACTATGAGTTCAAAAATATTCACTTGAACACGCTACCCACCTTCAACGGACACCGAACTGAAGATGCCTTAGACTTTCTACGAGATTATTATGGTATCATTAATACATTTCCATTAAATGGCTTTTCTAAAGATGAATTAAAGATGTGTTGCTTCTCATATTGTTTGAAGGGAGAAGCTCGTCAATGGCTTCTATGCTTGCCAGAAGCTTCTATAACATCTTGGGTTGAGATGTATGAGCAATTTATTCTAAAATATTACTCACCTCAAAAGACTTCAGAATTATGGGATAAGATTCACTTTTTCACACAACAAAATGATGAATCATTCTATAAACCATGGGAGTGTTATAATCTCCTCATCATCAATTCCCACATATGCTTCTAATGGATTTCTTTTACAATGGGCTCAATTCAAAGAACCAGTGTAAAGTTGATAATGCAGCTCATGGAGATCCTAGCACAATGACTACTGAAGAGAGAGGAGATTTATAAAACACTACCAGCAAATTCAAGGCAAACGACAATTCGGGGAAAGAGAGCAGTGCTTAATGAAGTCACTACATCAGATGACTCTCATAAACTATGGGATTTAACAAAGAACTTGAATTTATTGTTGAATAATTTTAATTCTGTTAATTCTCTTCCTTCTACTACTAATTCTAATCACGAGAGGTATGATGGTGATTATATAGAGGAAGTTAACTATATGGGAGTTGGATATAATAGAGTCAATTCTAAGAATGATCCCTACTCCAACACTTACAAAACAGGGTGGAGAAATCATCCAAAATTCTCTTGAAAAAATTCTGCTTATCAAGGGCAATAGGCACCACCAGTCTTCCAACAACAAAGAAACACACTTGAGGATCGTACAACAAAGTTGGAGGAAGCTTTAGCTCAAATGGTCACCCTCCAAGCCAACCATATGAAGAGCATGAATCAAGAAATTGACCAACTCAAACAAGCGGTTGCTTCAACTCAAGCTTCCGTGAAGAACATGGAGTCATAGATGGTAAATTCTATTAAAAATGTGGAAGCTTAGATAAACAATTTGACTAGCTTACTCACTAGGCAAGGTCAAAATAAATTTCCTAGCAATACTAAAGTCAATCCACATAAGCAAGTCATGGCACTCACTCTTCATAATGATAAAGTTCTCCAAGAAGTTGACCATAGAACTAAAAAAATGTCTAATAGAGCAAGTGAGTAGAAGAATGATGAAAGTGATGAGGTAATTGAGGTATGTAAAGCTAATATTATGACTCAAGGTTGCCTTATGCCATATGCAGTCAAACCATTGGTACCATCCATTCCATATCCTGAACATCTTCAAAAGAAAGATCCAGATTCTGCCTTCCACAAATTTCTAGAGATGCTCAAGAAGATCAATATTAACATCCCCTTCATAGAGGCAATAGCAAATATGCCATCTTATGCGAAATACCTCAAGCAACTAGTCTCAAAAAAGAAAAGATTAGAAGAATTTTCCATGGTGACTCTTACAGAAGAATGCAGCGCAATTCTACAGAGGAAGCTTCCACCAAAATTAAAAGATCTAGAAATTTTTTCTATTCCCTGCACTATAGGCTCTACTACTATTAATAATTGTCTATGTGATTTAGGTGCTAGTGTCAATTTAATGCCTCATTCTCTTTGCAAAAGGCTAGGAATAACATATTTTAAAGAAACTAATGTCACATTGCAATTAGCTGATAGATCAATTATGTATCCTATGGGAAAAATATAAGATGTTCTAGTAAAAGTCAGTAAGTTTTATATTCCTACAGATTTCTTGATATTAGATATAGAAGGAGACATACTACTTATACTAGGAAGGCCATTTTTAGCAACTAGTGGTACCTTAATTGATGTGTCTAAGGGAGAGTTAACATTTAGAGTTGGAAAGGATAAGGAGATATTTAGATTTGCTAAAGCTACTAACCTTCCAACTTTTGATGAGCTAGTGTAACATGATACAGGATGAGTGGACACAGCCAAAGGATCCTCATTCTTATGCTTTAGAGGATAAAGGGGGAACTATTGAAGAAAAGACAGATAATGAATTCCTAAGACAATTAAAGGAGCAAGAGGCTAGTCCTCAGAAAAATGCTACCACTCATGTGATTGAGTCAAATTGGTAGGTTCCCTGCATCTTGACAAGGAACCTCTCTACTTATGGAAGGATGAAATTTAATTGGGAAAGGAAGATGTCTTCAAAAACAAAAGGACAAATTTTCACACTATATTCAAAAGGAATCTCTTAATCATGCATATGTGTCTAGCTATAGACATTAAATATAGCACTTTTGGGAGGCAACCCAAAGAAGTTTTATTTTCATTTTTTTCATTTAAATTTATCATCTAGTTTTCCCAAATCCTCTAACATCCCTCTTAAGATTTATTGTAGGAAAGTGACATATCATTGCAGGAACTCAAGGAAGAACTCAACAACGTAATCAAAAATTTTAATCAGGGGAGTACTAGTTCCTTTTCTCTTATTTACTTCCTACCACATTGAGGATAATGTTTAATTTAAGTGTGGAGGAGTGAGTTAGTGAGTTGATGCATTGAATTAAATTGATTTTTTTTCAAAAAAAAATTCACAAGGAGGGAAAAGAAATATCTTATATTAGTTTTGAGATTGTGGAACTTGAATAATTGTAACTTAATTCCTAGTTGCATGAAGGGAAGTTGATTACATATATTGCAACTTATATGATGGTATATTGTTTAAATTGATTAAATTAGGTGAGGTAGTATAACCTTGTTAGAAGGAAATTTGAGCCTAAAACATTCAATTCTAGTGTGAGTTTTCACTTGTCTTAACTTACTCTTCAGAACTTGTCTTAATTCTTACCATTGCTACCTAACATGTGCAATTCTTTAATAGGATAAAGGCATTTATTCTTACACCCTTGAATCCCAAACACAAGCCACGAATATTTTATCCCTTGTTACCCCTTTGAGCCCATCAATTTTTTCCCCTATCACATTATTAGTAACATGCATGCACAATCAATACGACAACATTCTTCTCATGTTATCAAATTAAAAAAAATGGTGTTATTGCTATTAGTATTTTATAGGGTAGTACCTAAAAATAAAAGAGAGAGAGAGAAAGAGAGACAACTTCAATGGCCTCTCTAGATCTAACTTAATAACTGGGGGCACTTCATCACCAATGTTGACTCTCGCGTCAAACAATAAAGTCAAAGAAGGTTATGAGTTGGGTTAAAAGCCTCTTGAGGAATATGTTGGAGTAACTAAGTAACCGGTGTTGCACCACCCATGTGTAGGGTCGCGTCAAAAGGGAACCTCTAACATCTCAAGATAAAAAAAAGATAAAAAGAAAAAAGAAAAATAATCAAGAAAAGAAAAGAAAAAGATAAAAGAAAAGAGAACACCTTACTAAATTTGGAAAAATAGCACATATGCATCATTATATATCTTTATGACATGATTAAATGTTATTCATTCATCTAAATGCATATTGCTTATTATTCATTATCCACTCCACGTAGCCTATATTCTAACATTACAAGCTATAAAGTCCTCTTGATTCTTGAATGCATGTGTAATTGGTGGTAGAGAATTAGAGTTATTACAAGCCTATGGTAGAGTGATTGAACAAGTGACTTGAGTGAAAAAAAACCCCTATATTAGTGAGTTGAGTGATACACTTTATCCTTGTGTGACTATCTTACTTGGATTTAATCTTGTTAAACTTTGTATCTTAATATGTGTTTTTATATATGTTCTTGACAACTCAGATTGTACACTTAGTTCCAAAGTTGTATTTGTTTGAGTTTTCACAATTTCTTAGCTAATTCAATTTGTCTCTCTTCTTTCTTCAACTTGTTTTCAAGATAGATTTTGTTCAGGAGACCAAAAGACTAAGCGTTGGGGAATTTGATAAGTACATATTGTATAATAAATAGATATAAATTTTGGAATGAAATATATAAATATTTTATATCTATTTGGTTGGTTTAGATATATTTTCCCTTAAATCTAATCATAAGATAAAAATAATCTTTTTATGCAGAATCTACTCAAATTATAGTTTCTATTTTGCAGGAAAAAGAAAAAGAATGAAATTAAAACGATTAGAGGAAAGAATTAGGAAGTGAAGATCCATGTATGTTATTGTGGTGGGTCCCATATTATATTGCAATGAGAATCAAAACGGAATGAAGATTGAGTGGCTGTGCGCATTTAAAAAGGAGATATATTAATTGTCAAATAAAATAACATATGCAATTAAAGAATCTTAACTAAAGAATCAAGGTGGACGAAAATAAGGTATTGCGCAATATCAAGTATTGCAGTGATAAAAGGAAGAAGGACCCGTTCACGCGAGACATATACACAGACGTAAGACAATTTTCGACAGCGATTGAGAGAGACAAAAAAAAAAGGAATAACGACAAGACAGATTTTACAACTTCAAGAGGCACAAGGGTTCCAGAGTACAAAGGTTGATTCTACTCATTCTCTTAATTCTTGGGTTTCTTGTTATTCTTGTTAATCTGATGAGGGATTTTACAACGATGTTCTTATTTGTTATTTCATCTATGAGTTTCTAAATTCTTTAGTTGGGGTAAGGATGTAGCCCAATGAGGAAACGACTTTTCTATTATTATGTTTTGACCCTTTTTATGAGATTTTCATGAATATATTTTGATTTTTGATGATTATATCTATTTCTCTCGTTTTTCACATGATTTGTTTGACTGGCTACCATAGAATCTTATATATGGGTAATCTCAATGGACTGGGAGGTGAAAAGAGAACCTAGATCTAGAGAAATAGACACAAATTATTTAGGTTAGGGATAATTCTAGATATATATGGTGATACAAACTATAGCTTCAGGGTTTAATTAATTGAATGGGTGTCGTGGGAACAAGCTCAACATTAATTAAAAAGGGACTAATAATTCGGAAGAATATTAGGACACTTTTGAAATAGTTGTCACTATAATTAATTAATAAATGAGTCAACTCAAATAATAGGAATTAGCAACTCATGGGTGAAATCCTCAATCCCAATGTTTTAAATTGATTTTTAGCGTGTTAGAATACCATTTTCTTCTTATTTAGATCTCATTTGAATTAGTAAATTAAAACCTCCCTATGGGTACGACCCTAGAATACTCTAGGATTATTACTACATCAGTCCCGTTCACCTGTGGGGGCGATCAAATGACTTTTTCTTTTAAAAGTCATTTCTAAAAAGTTACTTTAAAAAAAGTCACTTCTTCTATCCTATTGTTAATCCAAACAAGCTAAACCTATTAAGATCTTGGTCTCTCATCAAGCATGAGTATAGGGTCTAGAGATCATAAACGTGTGATCAAAGGTCTTCACATTGACAACCAAGTTAAATATGCATGAACCATTGGCATTCAAGTGATGATGGGAGGGTGCCTATGATGTTTTTTGTGGCAAGTGATTACTAAAGATTATTGTTGTTGTTGCCTTTATAAGCTATTGCTATAGAGGTAATTACCTTTTTAAGGCATTAAATTTTGGGAAAATCATGCAAAGTCTTGTATTATACTCCTATTACGAGTAAAAAGATTTTATTGGTGAGAATGATCCGAATTAGAGTATTAATTATGCAACACGCCTACACTTGGAAAATCCAGTTGGCTTCATGTCTCTTGACATTATATTGCGAGATAGATATATATTTGGGTTTTCCTTTAGAGTAATTAATTATTGTTTTGAATATATATATATATCATCAATTCGATAAAGGATATGTACATATAGGCATGTCATATACATACATGAACGTAAGAGGAACATAAATGGATATCAATGAGTTAGACAACGACTATGGTCAAATTAGATATAGTTTTTTGTGAGTTTGTATGGCAATATCTTTCTCTCAAAAGTTTATTCATAACAAACAATAATGTGCCCTTGTTATATACTACGTCCCTTCGTTCCTAAATATTATAAACTTCAAATTACTTATGAGTATAGAGGAGTTAAGTAAAAATAATTAAAGACATCTACAACTTCATCTTGCTTTTAGCACAATCTAATATTTTCATCAACTTGATATTGAAAGTAAATGCACATTTATGAAAACAATTATTATGTGAATATCTTTTTTTTTGGTTTCCAACTTCCAAGATTACATTCAAAAGCGAACTTCTAATTAATAATTATCTCACCACCTGAGTTAAAATTTATCTGCCAAACTGAAAAAAGATTGAAAGCATTTTAAAACTTAATTAAAACAAAAAATAATATAACCTCTAAACAAGAGTCAAGAACAAAATTAATATGTTTCTCTTAGGATGCATGCAAATATATTGGCTAATTCATAAGTAGTAGTGATCAGATGATGCGGCGGCACATGGTAATGCCATAAGCTATAGAAAGCTAACAAATCTCAATCCTAGAATTAAGAGTCAAGGCCTTGTTGAGCTCCTGCACATAACCACGGTAATGCTTGATGTAATCCAACTGAGGTGCTTCTGGTGGGTCCACAACAGAGCCATTCCATAGGGTGTTGTCGTAGGCGATCACTCCCTGAGCTTCACCAACTCAATAGCCCTCTTGTGGTAGTTCAAGTAATTCTCCTTATCTGCATCCACAAATATGAATTCAAGCCCTCCCTTGTTTTTCTCCTGCAAATCAATGATCATCCTAACATATATAATAAATTTTAAGTACATGCATGAGGTAATGGACAATGTAATATAAATTTAAGAAAGTGATATTAATTATTGGGTGTGTGTGTGTACATCAGTGAGCAAGCGGTCAAGAATAGGAAGAGCAGGTCCTTCTCTAAAATCAATCTTGTGAGCAACACTTGATTTTTCAATCACAAGCAACCCCACCTCATAATCTGCCCAGTTCACGTCTAAAACCAATATATGAAATTGAAATATATGTATATATATATTGACATACTTTTCTTACGATTAAGGAAAGGCACAGTCATATAATACAGTAACTTGTATATACTATGTATATGTCATCCCTCTTGTCCTTCATATAAAAACTTATCTATAATACAGAAGAGATCTTATGTATGAAGGACAAAAGGTAATATGAGATACTAAGGGGAAGTAATTAAGTAAGTAAAAGGTAAGGGACCTTTCTATCATGGGGAAGGGCAAGGGCTGTGGTGAGAAAAGAGTAACCAGTGAAGATGTCAATTTCAATGGTGTTCTTGGCATTTATGAGTTTCACCAACATGTTCATAAATTGACCTTTGTATGCAAGTATAGCTATACAGTTCCTGTTTTACAATATGTTCTCCCATAATTATATACATATATACTATTTAAATAACACTAACAATCCAATGTTTCTCATAATTATTATGGATATCTTAGAGGAAATTAAATGAAATTGATATATATATAGTGTGTATGTACCAAGGGTGTTTTTCCGTTAAGTTGCGCAACTTCTTCAAGCACTTATGTTCTCTTGGATAAACACGATTTCAAGTATATACTGTATATACACGCATTATTGTTTGATGCAAGGATCTATCACAAATAATGTTCAAAGCTGTAACTAGATATATAGCATTATATATGCATGTATGTGTGTGACGACAATTTATATATTTCTAACACACACATACACACACTTGCCTAATAAAGAGCATCGCTTTATAAGAGACTTTTATGATTTAGTTCTTTATGTTGACCCAAAGGTTGAGATTTTGGTGCTTCTTTGTTAAGGGAATCCATTATAAACTATTTGAAATATGTAGATTCGATCCCTATTTATATATATAGCCTCGTCAAAAAGTAGTTCTCTTTATTGTTTCATTTAACTGAGTTAAGGAAACAAATTCCAGTGTTGTATATATCCTCGAAGTGATATTGAGAATACTTTCAATAAGTTGACCGCTAGCTCTGATGAATAAACGAAAACAACGTACTTTGAAATGGGGACAAACTTTTTTCTGAGACCTTTGTTGTTAATAGATGTAAAAATAGAAATTACATTATTACATGTTATTATTGCATTATTGTTGAAGCATGCATGGTTCATGAACTTACTGATGGGTGGACCGAATAAATTGGAATCATGTTAATTAAGTGGTTCCTCTATTTTTTCTCAAGGCAGTTAATAATTTGCATAGGTTGTTATTGGCAAATATCTTGGTTTATTTTAGATTTTCGTATATGGTCAAACGCAGTAGTGAGTCCCGAAATCAGTGATTGAAGACCTAGATTGGTCTGGGCGATCCAACCGGTTGGACTGTTGTCCAGTCATTGAGGCGGGCCAAATTGATACGTTGGGCCGTTTTTTTTGCTGTTAATCGTTTTAAGCCTTTTTTTGTTGTGAATCGTTTTGAGCTATTACCTATTATTGACCAAGAGCGGGTTTTCAAGAGTCGTCCAATCCAATATAATTGTGAAAAAAACAAGTTAAATTGTAAAAAAAAAATCCTATAATTTTTTTTATTAAATGTCAATTGCCAACATAAAAAAATGTTTCTCTAGCCCTAACCCTTCAAACAAAGTCATGAAATCATTATTGTTAGTGCATTTTGTTAGGTTGACATTCTGTGAATACTATTTTGTTGACTTCATGTCGTTGCTTCAATGATATGTTGTCACCTTATTAATTTCATAACTATTTTGTAACCTTGTTGAGTTCTTATGAATGGTATTTTATCACATTTTTAACTTCCTTTAGAATTAGACTAATATATATTTTATATATAATAGTTTTAAATTTAATTATTATGTCAGCGGCTCAATTAAATGGTTCGACCATTCTAACTATGATCCGTTGGCCTTTCTGGTTTAACTTTTAGTTCGAGTTTTAAAACATTACCCAAAATACGTGTTCAATTTGTTTCACTGTAAGCCCTATATATATAGGCACAATAGTAGATAGTACAAAGAGAATTTTATTTTATCTCCTTCACGTGACTTCCCTTGAACATATTTATGTTTTATTTACCCCAAGCCACTAGGGAAATATACCAACTGTTAATATTAACTACTTTATAGGTTCTCGATCAATTGGTGCCACCTATGATTATCGCTCTAGGATATTTGGTTGTAATGCTTAGGTGACTGATGTTAGGATTGTTCCGCATTACTTTCCACATGAAGATTTTAATCTTCTTGTCAGCAAGTAATGTAAAAGGAAATCGGAGTCACTCGACTTGGATAACTTGGTTTTCAAATGACCAAAAATTCAGCCTTCTAATGCTACAAAACGAGAACATTGTGACCAACCAACTTCTACCATGTATCGCTCTAACCAAGGTAATTATTCTTCTGGTGATGCTTTTGTTCCTAATGTTGTGGGCTTCTTAATCACCATTCCAGAATCCTCTGAGGATTGGCCCAAGTTTGCAGAGTCATTTTGCAATGATGGTGATGTTGATTGTTTGTTCATTAAGAAATGTATTAAACGATTGGTGAGTGAGGAAATTGGTGTCTTCAGCTGGCTAGCTGATTCTGGAGATCGTTGATTCTTAGGTTTAGGTGGGTTATCCTTTCAGAAAACCCTCCGGACGCCTCAATGATTTTAAAGAGAGGCTACTATAGTTAGGGTGATACTGTGGTGGCCTCAAGGACTAGAAACTCACCCTTACCTTCTTTATTTGCACGTGTTTTTTTTTGTTTTTACAGGTTTTAGAGTATGATGTCATGATCTATTTTGAAGAAGCAAGAGCCTCCATGCCTTTCCTTAATCACTGTGTGCTGTCATTTCACTTATTTTATGATATTAGTTGGTGGAGTTTTTTGCCATTCCTTCTTCTTCTCCTACAGGAAGCATTGAACCACGTTGGTTTGCCTAGGTGGCCTATGTCCTCTAGGAGATGTGCTGCAACACCCACTTGTTGGTCTCTGGTTGGTTTTGGTTGCTCTCATATGTGTTGGTGGTTTTGTATGGCAGCTGTCTTTCGTTTGCTATATGGACTTTGTGACTTGCAGCCATGTTTTGTTTCTCTTTATGTCTATGTTTTGCCAGTTCTTATACAACTATTTGCTTTGCTTCTGTTTGGGCTTTTAGACTATATTGGGCTGGTTGGTTTAATATGTAATCATTTTACCTTGTTTGTTTAATAAATTTGACTTTCATAAAAAAAACACTTCACAAGTTAATAACTTTTGTGTGAAAGGAAATAAATCTTTGAACTGTATAGCATCATTTGGGTTGATGATAATCATACATGCTACAGGCTCAATTATTTTTCATTATTAAAAGCCATCATATGTTTCAATTCTTAATATAAGAGTAAGTTAACTAATTTAGGTAAACTAAAGAAAGTAGTTAAGTTAGTTATTTTTTAACAAATGAGTTAATTTTCATAAAATACCCTTTTATTTTTTAATCATGGCTACTTCATATGGAAACTTTTTAATACGTATAGTCAATAAATATGCTTTGGAGAGGGAATTATATAAATTTGGGACACAATATATAATGAAATATTATGGCCTTATTTGATTCCATTTTCTATTTTTTTGTTATCTAAAACAGTTTTAAAAAATAATTTTTGAAAATAAAAAAATATTTATTTAGATAGTTGTTTTAAAAAAAATTGTTTTTGAAGTAATATGCTTGAGACCGTCATAGATGGTGATATGGCAATGGTTGTAACTAGTAATGTGGTGTCTAGAGTGAGTAAATGACAACCTCAAAAAATAAAAAACAAACAAATGTGGATGCTTCTTTTTGTTTGGGTTTAAATCTTAGTTTAATATATCATGAGAGACTAACCTCTTGTAATAAGTCAAAGCTTTAAGGGCAATATAGGAATTTATGAGTTACTGCATGATATGCTTCTATGATAATTTTGGCCATGGCCATAAAATTTATAGACATCACGGCCCTAATAAAAATTGCATGGCCCATGAAAATCTATGGGGTTGTTTGTTGGGCTTGCAATGTGTGGCATGTGATCTTCATATCCTTTAAGAGACTATAGGATGGGGAGCTAGTGGAACGCATTAGTTCGATGTATCGAGGAAGTTTCCAACACAATATTTTGATAAAGGTTTAAAAAAAGTAAAATATTTTCATGGTAAAAAAAACAAAGAACAATAATTCAACTTTAAGGGTGAGTCCAAGACATTATGGTTACCATTGTGATAGAAGAATTTTGTATCAGTTTGGATTAGCTTTTGAAAATAACTTTTATGCTTTACGAGGTAAGTATTTGAGAGAAATTGTGTCTCAACTTGCGGAAACAACTTTTAAAAAGATTTTTTTGTGGGATAAACAAACACCCCCGTTAATTTCTATTAACTATAGCTACCTTTACGTTTTGTGGAAGAAAAGAAGAAATCCATTGACTGATAATAGAGATGGAAGTTTTATTCTGTTTTAGAAACTTCATACGTAATTTTGCATCTATATAAATGTGCATAAGGGATACTTCAAAATGATTTTGCGCTTAACCTTTAAATAGTGCAAGCTAAAAACATGAAACTTAATATTCTTACAAGAAAATGATAAATTTATAGTTGGCCAAAGTAATTAGCCAAAAAATCCATCTTGAAATTTAGTACTTACATTATTATTTTTTTAAAAATTCCACGCATTTGACTTCTATGATCTCATGATGGGCATTTTGGTATGAAAACATTCAATCTTAATAAGATTGAGATAAGACTCCTCATTATGATATGTGATTCATTTTTTTATAATCTATTTAATTAAATACATGGATGAATGTGTCTCAAGAATAGTAATAAAATTCATGCCAAAAAATATTATTAGTTTCCTTTTTAAAATGAAAAAATTATTGGTAACAAGAGATATGAATTCGTATTTACTCATTTTTCAAAGATATTGAAAGAAGGGTGTTTAATTGGAAAGCAATCCACTTTCATACCAAAAGAATCCAGGAAACCCTCATGCACCTGCGTAGAAACATATCATGTGCATTCATCATCATCCACCTCTTGTTTCCTCTTGGCAAACATGGAAAGAAGTGAACATTTTTATAAAGTTTGAAACTGACGTGGCAAGTCAAAGGCAGGAGAAAGATATGATAAGAACTGAGCGAAGTTGGGAATAAAGACAGAGCATGAATCTCGTTGTTTTTGACTTAATGTAGAGAATGAGGATAAGAGTGAGAATCATGGATATGAGCGACACGATGGATTGGCAGAATAAGCGTGCCTCAGAAGCGTTACAAATCCTTTGTCTGCAGCCTCCCTAAGTATTTACAACCTAGGATTTTTTGTTTTTACTTCCCTAATGAGATCAATCATTCAAGGGAATTCTTTTGATGCTTGTATTTCTATTCAATGTACATTCTTCCAAGCTTTTCGATACAATGTTCCAATTCAGAGTATAAAAAACACTAACATCCTTAGATTATCCTTGCGGAGAAGAGATTCAGGAAGTGTGCGAGAAAGAGTAAGAATAAGTGGATTGGAGTAAGGTGTCAAGTGTTTCTCTCCTTGCGCTAAATTTCACTATCAATATGGTATAATCTCCTTCTCTCTGCCTTGTTTGTATATTCAATTGGTGTATAAGTCTACTGCGGTCGTGTTCATGTTTTCATGACTACTTATTTAGTTTATTCCGCATTTTCTGATGTGCAATTTTGGTGTGTGTGTTTCTACTGATTCTTCTTTGCATATCCCCATTAAATTTCCTTAGCCGGTGGGTCGACATATTCAAGAACCTAATGTCTTTTTTAAAAGCTGCACACTTTGCTTAGACTTCGAATTCATGAGGCTGAGAAATTTTCTATCCAGTTCTTTTTCTTTGTTGAAGAACCATAATTTTTGCTCTTGTTTGGTATGGCTTACTATTGTGACTCATACCTCAGAAAGTCTCACATGTGTGGTGTGATATATAAGTTAGGGATTCTCCCACCTAATCGATGGATTGGGCTCTCCCTTTTTTTTTGTGATCATTATGTTAGCTCTTTAATTGAGGGTTCTATCTTCATGGAGAGGGCTGCCCACAACCAATCCTTATCGGCTAGAGGAGCTGCTGGCGACTTACCCTCTTAAAGGGGGTCACATTGTGACGAGTCTTACATTAGGACATCCCCTCTTAAAGTTTAAGGAGCTCTTTCTCCCAATAGGCTAATCTTTTTGGGATTGAGTTCTCCTTTTGGCTTGTGATTATTACACTTAGCTTTTATGATATTACCTGAAATCAAATCTCATTTTCTTAGCTTCAGTTTCGTAAAATCTGCGTAATCATTCGTAGTAAGGATTCATAATAACATAAATTCTTCCTTTTCATTTTATTTTGGGTTACTCTTCCTTTCTTAATCATTCAACTAGGCCCCAACATAACAGTTTAAGCAGTGGGATGTTTCAAACCTTTTATGTGCTAAATTTGTAAGTAGGGTGACTAAAAATCATGAGGAGGAAGTGTATTTTACCTTTTAATGCATACGTATCACATGAGAGGAATAAATGTTCTGATACATAAGGAAAATTCTTAGACGCTTGCTCATTCTTTGGTCTAAGATTATCATATCTCTCTATTTATGCATTGCATGAACGAATATAAGCTTTAGATGTAAATTGAGAACTGGTGATTTTTTTTTTCAAGATTGAGGTGACTAAGAGATTTTGCCTCTTGAATGATTGTTGATCTGACTGCTTAATTATATCGTCTTACCATTTCTTATCTTGTTATACCTGTCTTTTTGGACAATAAATATATAATATTTCCTCTTGTAAGTTATGATTATGAATTCTTTACACGTATTTTTGCTCACTACTAATTTAGTTTCTTGTATCCTCATGCCTTCTATTTTTGCATATATTGTTATTTATGCTGCATTTTCCATATGTATTAGACTATTTTTGGTATGTAATTAAGATTTTTTTAAAGAGACACCTTAATTGGTTGAATATCAATGTTTGGTAATGTTCATACTCATTGATAATGCATGATGGATAAATCTATTTAAGTCTAGGGTTTTAGCTACGTACTTCATGAGTTCATGGAAATGACTACATCTAATCATTTGTTAACTTCAGTTACTATATATGGTAATGTGTTTCTTCTATCTTGAGATATTTTAGTTTTGAATGTTAATGCTTAATGTTTGGATATTGTGCACACTACACTTACAGCCTCACTTTATGGCATTGGTATTAATAAATAGTTCACCCCGCTTAGATATTCCCTAGCTATATTTTCAGCTATAGTGGTCAAAAAATTAAATTGTTTTATTGTGTACACATTAAAGTAACCATCATGTTTATCTTGCATATAGTTTTAAAAACTCTTTTCAAATAAGTACCCCCTTTTTTATTATGTTTATACTTAACTGCTATTATTTTTTTTGGGCTCTTGTTCTTGATTATTGATTTAAAAAAAATCCCAAAAATAAAAATACATCCCTTGTTTAATGTCACTTAATTAAGATGGTGACTTAGAATATTGTCACTGATTATCTAAGTTTCTATATTGCTTATTTTTGCTCATTCCCTCTAAGTTGATGTCCATGTCTGTATTTAATACTATATTGCCTATAATGCGTACTAGTTTAATAATATTTATGTTTTGGTTGCCAATCAATTAATAGTCGTTCTCTCTGTAACTAGAAAAAAGGTTGTTGTCTCCTTATTTATGCCTGCTTTTCTTACATAAGATATGATTATTTATCAGTTTATTTAATGTGATACTGTTACATTGTGATTTAGCTTTCACATTGAGATGGTTAAGGGAAGTTGAATTTGTGAATTCCTCTTATACCCTCTAAGTTTCATTTGAAATTAATTTGGCAATCTTTATTGAAATACCATCTCCTTAAATGGA
The DNA here is from genome assembly GCA_037177275.1 of Acacia concinna. Taxonomy (NCBI): domain Eukaryota; kingdom Viridiplantae; phylum Streptophyta; class Magnoliopsida; order Fabales; family Fabaceae; genus Acacia; species Acacia concinna. The sequence continues at coordinate 1,847,431 of JBAGKO010000002.1, read as the reverse complement.
TTATCTTTCCATTTTATTGACATCCACGACCTCTTGTGGATTTTATTTATACACCATTTTAAGAACTAACATTCATTAGAACAAAAGACTATTGTTTTCTTTCATTACCCACTTTCATTTGTTTGGTTCTTATCATGCAGCTTGAGTAACTCTACAATTAGCCACACTACCTGGTCCTTTTTGAGATTTCCCTACAAGGATATCTGGCCTTTTGAGCTAACCTATAGGCAATAAGGAACCAACAAGGTAACACTTCCTTTTCCTTCCATGTGTTTATGTGTTTTTTAAATCTTTCTCACGACCAATTTCTTCTAGACAATTAAGATTAACCATCAACGTGATTTCATGGGCTAATTAAGAATAATGCATGATACATTTGCTACCACTATCTTGACTCATAATATTATTGCTATGAAAGGAGGAATGAGTCACTCAAATTGTAATGCTAACAACCAAAACAAGGTTAATTATCAGTCAAATAAAGCACTAGAATTTCATCCTACCACAAGCTCCCTTACTGTAGGAGGATATCAAAGGTTCCTTGATCAGGTTTGGGGGTCACATCATGTAGGTCCAAGTATTGGTTGCAATGTTGGTGTTGCTCCTCAAAATGTTAACACAGGTGTATAATATGTTGGGAACAATTGTTACAACAATTTGATATGTCTTTAACTTTAGGTCTTCATTCATATGGACTAGAAAATCAGAATTCCAGCAACTCTTATACAATTGTAATTGATCATGGAAGATTAAATTCTACAGTGCAAGAGCAAGGTTTGAATAATAGCTCAATGAATATGAGTCATTTATGCTATAAGAGAAAGTCTCCTGAACATACTGTCAGAGAATTGTTAGTAGGCGAGAGTTATAGAGCAACTGCACAAACTAGAACTTCTAAACGACAGGCTTTTGAAGTCTATGGTAGCAATGGCCTAAACATATCTACTTCTTGTACTAGTCCTATTATTAATCAAGAACAGTCTGAGACCATTATTGATCATGGCACTATAAGGCCGATTTCTGATATGCAACATTTGAATGCAGCCAAACTATCTGAAAACTTCCAAAGTAATATTCATCATCATATAGCTACACATCAACAAGTTTTTCTACCAACCAACATTTTGTCATCAGGTTACATGAGGAATGCTCATATCCAATTACCCAGTCAGTCATCTTTGTATGGTCAAGACAACCATCCCCCTTTCTTAAAGCCCACAGAAAGTTATATTAGTCCAATTTCCTCAGTACAGCCTGAAGAATATGTTCCTAATTTTTATGAAACTTCACAGGCTCTCCCTCGGATTCACATGACGCAATTAAGTAGTGGTTTTTCTTCATTTTTGCCTGTCTATACTGCAGAGGAAAGTCCGTATGTGTCACCCTTTTATTACCCAAGAAACATAAATGAAAACATCATGCTTAGCCACCAAATTGGAAGGAGAAATTGGGCATATGATGCTAGAAACTTGCACTTTGTGAATGAAACTACAAACTTCACTAGAAATAATTTTTGTCCCCTTTATGGTATTGTTCCTGAAATGATTCATTCACCAAATGCCCCTATTTCCTTCCCAGGGTCCAATTTTGTTGATCATTTTGCACTGACAACAACAAGAATTTTGAATCATTATGTGTTTGCAACTACCGGTTTCCCTTGGTATAGCCATAGCCCAGCACATTTGGACCCTTCAGTTAGATTTGCTGTTGGATTTAGTAGCGCTGTATCTCAAAGTCAGCATACATCGGGAGCAAGATTTGAGGACTATGTTGCTACATATTTTACATGGTCGCTTGCTAATGCTCAAGTTAGAATGGGGCTGGTGCCTGAGGTATGCTTGATACACCCTTTCTAAATTGATTAGGTTGTAATGTGTGGGTAGATAGTGTTTTGCAGTACTCTTAATAAAATTGAAATTAATAAATTAAGGTGGAGTGTATAGGGAATTTGACTTTGTTAATTGGCAGTTTTTGGGTTTAAATATGACTTACTTGGGTAATGCTATATCCCATAATCTGCATCCATCAGAAGCAAGATTCGAGAATCAAGATAATGATCACTTTTATCATTATTTTTGGTCACCTGCTAATGCTCGAATTAGAAGGAGGCTGAGTCTTGAGGTATGCTTGAGACACCTATTCTTGAATGATTTTTCCAATACTTATGCGTATAGTATATGCTTTGCCCTGATAACATATAATGTGTGGAACTATGTACATTGATGACGAAGACTCTAAAAATGGAAATTAATAAAATGATACAAGTGATTATATGATAGAAAAGAAAGTTACTTTTTTTAATTTTGGTTACATGCGTGGATATTTTATGGATATGTAATTCGTGACCAAGTGATGGGGATTTCCTACCCGCATGTAATATTTTTAACATGACTGAATGTAATTTTTGTTGTCAGTTGTCCAGGCATTCTTTATATAACTATTAAGGTTGTGTTTTTTGCCTACACAAGGCTTATTATCTTTCTTCTATTTGGCCAATTTTAAGATTTGGTGAGTTTAATGTGATTAGGTTTGGTCTTTACCTTTTTCCCAATTTATTAGGACTTTCTTTTGCACATTTTGGCTTTTTCACATCAAACTTTAATAAAAAAAATGGATCAATTTCATTTGAGTACAATTGATAGAAAAGGTATCTTTATGAGACAACATTCCTCTTAAATATTTACCTCATGCTATACAAAATTACTTAAAATAAGTTAATGCAAATAATCACTTCGTAAGTGTTGTGCTATACAAAATTACTAGGGCTTTCTTTTGCACATTTTGGCTTTTTCACGTCAAACTTTAATAAAAAATATATCAATTTCATTTGAGTACAATTGGTAGAAAAGGCTTCTTTATGAGACAATATTCCTCTCAAATATTTAACTCGTGCTATACAAAATTACTTAAAATAAGTTAATGCAAACAATCGCTTCGTAAGTATTGTGCGTGTATGTGCAATTCATCTGCTATGAGGGTACTTATTGAAAATTTCAATTTAATATTACATAAAGCCATTAGAAAGAATATTGATTGTTGAGAGGGATTTGAGAAAAAACCTCATATTTGGCCAGTCTTTATCTTCTAATAGTTTTCAAAACAGGTTAGAAGTGTTAAAGAAGCTAACTTATCAATAAAATCTAGTTTATTGGGTGGATTAAGCAAATTGATTCATTTAATTTGCTGAAAATACATTTCAACATTTAATTTTCTAACATTTTGTTAGGAAATAAGTTCAACTCTTGAGTTTTAATGGAACTAATTATTCGTGATCTGATTATATGCTTTTTTGTATTTCCTTATTTACAGCTTCACCATCGCCTGACACTTCTGCACAGTGCTGACCCAACACGGCCTGTGGTAAGTCTTCACATAAACAACCTATTTTTTCAATGAACTTGGACATCCAACGCCACAAGTTCAACAACAAAAATTTCTTCTTTGTCGACAGTCTCTTTGTGCTTTATTTTTCCTTTTTTTCCTTCTATTTGTATCACATTAGTGGTAAGTAAGATGATACATGAAGTCACAAACTAATAAAATGTTACATTGTTTATTATGTGCGTCTAAACAATAATTATGAGTTGATTGATTCATTTTTCATTCCACTTTGAAAAACATATCATTCCATCGGAATTGAGGATGTTGGACCATTCAGTTGTAATGGATCTACTTAGTGGGTTTCGCCATGAATATGAACCGCATTTTGATTCAGACAACTGGACAAATGAGGTAAATGTTGAAGTAAAGCTTCACTAAAATAGTAGTTTTGCATTTGTTCGTCGTCTAAGGAAGTATTGCACTTGTCTTTTTTTTCAAATATTTCTTTTGAAGTAAATGATTTCTAGCTTCAGGATGCTAGCGATCCAAAGGCAGGGCTGAGTGAAGAAATAGTCCTCAGCCAGCTTGCTCAAGAAAAATTCCAGCCCATCCCAGATGGGTCTGAGGAAAATGAATGTTGCTGCATATGTCAGGTGAGGTCTTCTACATGACTACATATTACTTCCTCCATTTCTTAATATAAGACATATTTACCTACCTAGTTTGATTAGGAAAAATGATGAGAAATATAAAAACTATGTCTAATATTTAAAACCAAGATCATCTCTCTAAATATACCTTATATTAAATAGTGGAGGGAGTGATAAATTTAAGCCCATGAGGATACTTTAGAGTTATGCTCTAGGGATTGAAATTTTTTAGTGGTGCTCAGGATAATTTGTTCATCATGCCTCCACTATTATGTGAAATGTTCAAGTTCTTAGATTTAAAGGCTCCCATCTATTGGTCATGACTTGTGCTCGTGTTCTTGTTACCATTTGCAGGAAGAGTACAAAGAAGATCAAAATTTGGGTAAGCTGTGGTGTAGCCACAGATTTCATGCAGACTGTATCAAGCCATGGCTGGAGCTAAGGAACGTTTGCCCTATATGCAAACAAATTACACTTCCTGTTTGTGCTAATTCTCCTTAAATTTCTGTATCTGTCTTCCTTCATGGACAATGTTTTACTTTGGTCAACTTTAGGCATTGAGTTCTTTATTCCCCTCTCCTTCATCCCCGTAATAAATGCTTACGTTCATGGCATGGCTATTATGACACTATGGAAAGTGGTTTCTTTGGAATCTGATGGTTTGTTAATAGCACTTATTGATAGTTTTATGTGACTCAGTAGTTTCCAAACATATATACTGCTTCATTTCATTGATATGTGGATAGAATAGATAAATTTTTCAAATGGCTTCATAGGTGGAGTTGAGAATTACAACGATAGGGATTGAATTGAAGAGAACATATGACAAATACGGTGAGTGAATAGTCACCGTTAGATCATAGTGTATAGATAACAAGGTGTGATGTGGGAAGAGAGGAAAATAGGAATAGATAGGGGCTATGTTGAAGAGTAAAAGTGGAAGGAAGCAAACACATAATAATAATAGATGGATAAGAGCATTAAGTGAAGCTCACGCTCCACCTACCGAATCACCATAAAAGATCACACAGTACGGTGCTCATGTTGAGGAAATGTTCATGGACGAAAGGCACAAGTGAGTTGAGTTACCTGGCATGTACAATCTTATGTTATTGTTGTTGTGTATCTATATATCAATGTGGCCAATAAGACACAGCTTGTGTTGTGAGTTGAGTTGTGACATCTTGATGATGTGGACGCTAATGTTTTTGTGGTCCCTTACGTTACGCTTAAATTAAGGGATTATGTAGTACAGAGTACTTCCTCACCAAACTAATCCTAATTAGGCTCTTTAGCATGGCCAACATTCATATATTCCCTTGTAGGTTGCTCTATAGTCTATAGTGGCATACCTAGCTGTTTGGAAGTATTTACCTTACCAACCAAAAACCCAGCTGTACTTAATCCATTTCTAGTTAGACTTAAGGGTACGTTTAAATTAGCTTTTGAAAATAGTTTTTACGGATTTCGAGATAAGTATGTGAGAGGAGTTTTGTCTCGGCTTGCGTAAACCTAAGTTTGTGGGTTTCCCAAACGGACCCTTAAAAAGGGATGAATTGAATTGGAATCATATTTCTTCAAAAGACATTTAGGTAAAGACGCACTATGGTAACAAAATCAATTGAGATGGGTTGGTGGCTCATATTTAGTGATAGAATCTAAAAATAGTGCAGTACACCAAGTGGCCCAAAGGGTTACAAAAGAGCTTATCATTTTTAAGCATTTAGTTAAGTTAGTTATTTATAAAATTAATGAAATGAACCATTCACTATTCACTACACATTGATCTATAAGTAATTTTATAAATATCTTGAGTTATGAGTCTTTTCCTGGTTACACAATTTTATGAATACTACTTCTGGTTGTTTTGGAGAGTTAAAAAAATTAAATATACTAATTAATGATAATATATATTGTATTTCATTACATTACATATAAGTTTATAAGTCACTTCAATTAGTTTGAAGAAAAACAGTAAATATAAACTGTTTAAATTAATCTATTAGCTTTTTTTTAGTTTTTAAAATAAAATTAATTAAATTTTATAAATATAATATTTTTCTTGGTAAGTGTTTCAATTGAGGAAAAAATGAAAGGAAAACGAGCAATAGTGGAGAAGATTCCTCAAATTTAAAATAAATTTAAAATTTAATGGCGGTATGGGGCCGAGAGATGAAAATGCCACCTGGTGTTTGATGGCTGTACACGCGGTGTTATGGCGCGTGAGACTATTGTGTGTCATAAGTTTGGATACTAACCCGCCTACAATTTCCCATATCCATCATCATCTTCGAAAAGTACATTACTCATTTCCTAACCTTTATAAACACAAAGCAGCAGCTCCGAACTACACGAACCCAATTAAGAAATTCTGCAACCACCTCCAAAGAAAAGGAAGGGGGGAAAAAGAAAAAGCAGCTTAAAGCTGGGACGCAGAGAGACATGGGAGATATGTACGGCTATGGAAAGAGTAACATCATTCTTCCTTCGTCGTCGTCTTCTTCAAACTCACCTCCAGACGAATTTTCCCTTTTTCTGCGTCAGATTCTCCTCCCTCCCTCCTCCTCCTCCTCCTCCGCCGCCGCACCGCCACCGCCTTCCCTCCTCACCCACATGCCTGAGAACGCTCCTGACACGTCTGAGCATGAAAATGGAAGCCTTTCGTATCCATCTTCTCTGCTTCAAGACGTAATCTCAGGTTTTGATTCTGCCTCTAAAAACCGTGCCTTTCTATCGTCTTATATCAAGGTAGGTTCTGCTGCTAATGTGTCTTCCTCTTCGGTCGGAGTAAGCGGCAATGAGACTGATGAGTACGATTGTGAAAGTGAGGTAATGTTATCTGACTGATGAATACTTTGGCTTCTTATATTTACTCTGTTCATCCGGATCTTCGAGTTCTTTAAGATTTGAAGCAAAAACCCAGCTCAATCTCTTGACAGTTAACTGTTGTACTTAGGGTGGTACGGCTGAAGCAATGGATGCGAAATCGGCTCCTCCAAGGCGGTCATCAAAGAGAAGCAGAGCTGCAGAAGTTCATAACTTGTCTGAGAAGGTTATTGGATTATGATTGTGTAATGTGGTAGTTTTAGCCTGTGTGCTTGGTGTGATATGTTTTGTCTGTAAACTTCCTTCTGACTTTCTTTTATATCTGGCTTCAGCGAAGGAGGAGCCGGATCAACGAAAAGCTGAAGGCTTTGCAGAATCTGATTCCAAATTCAAATAAGGTACACCCAAGTTCCGTTTTTTTTTTTTTCACATGGTTTAATATTGGTTCACGGCGGTTTAGGAGTCATTGTTTTGCTGATGTGGCTGAATCTTTCCTATGCCCTTGGCAGACTGATAAAGCTTCGATGCTTGATGAGGCTATTGAGTATCTTAAACAGCTTCAGCTTCAAGTCCAGGTGGGTATCTTTTTTAAAACCCGAAATCTTTGTCCTTTGCTTACCTTTTGAAACTAGCACTCATGTATGTGCATATTATTATCTTGCTTATATCTTGATGTACAATTTTGTAACCCTGTTGATTCTTACTGGAAAACCTTGGCGCATGCAACCCAGAAGGGAAGAAGAAGGAAAAAAGTTGTTTTTATTTTTTAAAACCTGTCAAAAATGGTATTTTTGAAGATACAAAACATTCAATTAGCATTATGATATTCTCATTTTAGGATTAGTCAAAGTTGAGTGTCAGGGAAAAAAGTGTAATCCTGGAGGTTTATCCTTGTCATATATTTTTATGTAAACTTGGGGGTGGGAACAATTCTGCAGAAAAAGGATTCCTTCTGGAATGTAATAGTTGAAAAAAGTTGGACAATATGAGAAAAGCTTAGCTGCCAAATGCTTTTAAGCAAAAAGGAAACTAAGCACTTCAAGTAGTAAAACGTTACAATGTCTTTGTGCTGAGACCATACACAAAACAGACAGTATCGGATGTTTCCTGGGTTGTTTGTAAATTTTGGAGCATGATCAAGTGATTAATCTCATGGGCTTATATTGGAAATTATTGCCCTGCATAAAAAAGGCATTTGTTTTCACTTATTGATTGGGTTCTGTATAAGGTAAAATTGTAATACATGTTTTTTAGATCAATCAGTATAAATGTTTATCAATAGACATCGGTTCTAGTGGAAATTCTATGACCGTTTAAACTCGAAGTCTCAAGTAATCCCATTTGAACCCCGACAATACTCAAGTATAAAAAAAATTAACGCTCCTATGGTTTCTTGGAAAACTACCTAAATATAAAATTGTCACATATTATATATGATGCATTAACGTTGTCCACATTATATATTTGCAAAAAAAAAAAACAAAGAAAACTCAGTGAAACTGTCGTGCAAAAAATGTAGATGAAAAGTTCCTGGTCAGTGTGTTTCTTATATGCTCTTGTGATTAATATTTCAGATGCTGTCTTTGAGAAATGGATTGAATATGCTTCCTGTGGGCTTTGCCGAAGGCTTGCAGCCTCTGCACTTGTCTCAGATGAGATTGGAATATGGCGAAGAAGAAGAAGAAAACGGGTCATGTCCTTTAAACTTAACTGCTACTAACAGACGCCCTGTGCCCTCTCCATCAAACATAATCAACTCAGAAACACCTTTTGGGCTGGATTCCCAAATCTTGAGGAATTTTAGACCCTTTGAACTCACAACACCATCATCTGAGGTGTGCTCAAGCTTTCTTGCCTTGGTTTTTCCTTCTCCATAGCAATCATTTTTACACTTGTGTTCTTGAATTATAAAGCAGATATGCAGGGAGGACATGCTGCAGCACCAGCAATTAAATGCAGAAAATTCAAATACGAATCCTTTGGGGGATTATCAAGGTGTGCTAATCTCACATCTTATACGCTTATTTAAATAATTGATAGTGTACACAAAAAAACTGATGGAGCCAAGTCGCACACTGAATAGCTTTTGGGGTTGGGTTCCCTATCCTTGCTTAGTTACTCATCACAAACGTACTCATCTTTTTTTTTCCCCTCAGCTGTACGAGAACATGAGTCAGGCACGATTGCTACAGTATCACCCTCCCTTGGTAAACAAAACAACCTAAGTGAAGGAGAACTAAAAGCATGCATTTCAAGAGACTAGCGTGGAGTGAATTTAAGACACTTTTCTCAGTTAAGTAGCAGCCAAAATATGGTGATTGGGATATTAAGCATCAAACAGATTGATTTACTTATCTAGTGCATTTGGTCGTCATGTCTTAAAATTTTGTTGGTATGAGCTTTTCATTGTACTAGAGATGGAATCCAATGACACAAAATGAACATGTAGAAAGAATATTCGAAATTTGCGATTTTTACAAGAATGAAGCTAGCTTTGTTGTTTTCTGGAGATGACGTGCATCTGCATTGGCCAGCTTGTTTATAAAATCAAAACAGAGTCCCCTGTATATAATTAATTTATAATTAAAACTTGGAACTTTTTGTCATTTTAGCTTTTAATGGCCTGGGGATCTTCCCAAATGCCAACGACAACATGACTCATTCTCCACTCTCGCCATTCAAATTTAAAATGGATGATCTGATTAAAAAAAAATGAGATGCATTATTTCTAATTTATAAAAAAAAATAGAACTCCGTTTTTACAGAGTAATGTACGAGGGATTGAACAATGAAAGTGAGATGTCAGCCAAAGTTAGGCCTAGGATGCTTTCATAAAAAAAAAAATTGAGATGCATTATTTCTAATTTATAAAAAAAAATGGTATTGTTTAGTTTTTGATAGGAAAACCTTGCTTTTGCTGTTCTACTATGCAAAATGTTCTTTAAACGCACATTCTTTCATAAAGCAAAGATGGTTATGGAATGCAGCTTGGTTTGGTGGTATTCGATCTTTAATGGGCAAAGAGGCAATTTGCCAATAAATTTTTTCAAGGGGTGTATGGCACTATAAATTTTTTTTAAGGACAAAAATATACATAAACTGTTAAAAATAGGACAAATTTAATAATCCGTACATTTTAACTTCTAACGTCGTTAATGCTATTAAAGGGTATGGGCAAATTTAACCATAAACTTTCTTCATAGGGGTGTCTGGCACCATAAACTCTCAAAATGGGGCAAATTTAACAATAAATTTTTTTCATAGGGTGCCTTGCACCATAAACTGTTAAAATGGGGTAAATTTAATAATCCGTCCATTGAATCTCCTTTCTTCTTGAAGTAAGATCTAGCTCTCTTTTGCTCCCCCACCTCTTTCATCATGTTCCACCACCCCCGCCATTAAACTTGAAATTTCTGTAGATCTACCTCTCAAGCTTCTCATAGGCCTGAGTTTGCTCTTCATCACCATCCCTTTCGTATTAGTTTATTTCTCCATTGTATTCTTCTTCATCCTCAAGGACAACCTAAAGCAACTCGTTTTCCCACTAGATGATGCTACCATCTTGCCTATTACTTTCTACATTATCGTCCAATTTTTCTTATTTACTGATTTGGTCAAAACTATCTTTAGCAAGGTTCCCCAACCCAGTAAGAGTCTGAAAAGCTTATTCTCTGAATCACTCTGTTTTTTTTATTACAGTGAACTTATGTCTTTTAGAATAATAGTTTCACTCTTATTTTAAATTCTAATACTACATCAAAAAATCTCTCATAATAAACATTAGTTTTATAAACATTTCACCAGCGGTGTAACAAACCAAGGCTGGTTCTCTACAACGTCTGGTGGGGAAGAAGAAGAAGGAATACAAATGATAGGCCCAATAAGTCTCAAGGCTGATGGCGGGAGGTAGTGAAATATAATGAGAGGTGCGGAAGCAGGAGAGGATCAAGTCTTACTTCAAGAAGAAATGAGATTCAATGGACGGATTGTCAAATTTACCCTCTTTTTACAAGTTTATGGTGTCAGATACCCTTACGAAAAGTTCATTGTTAAATTTGCTCCCATTTTTAAGAGTTTATGGTGTCATATGCTTCTACTAAAAGTTCATGGTTAAATTTGTTTCCTACCCTTTAACAGCGTTAATGGCGTTAGAAGTTGAAATGTATTAATTGTTAAATTTGCCTCCTTTTAAAAGTTTATGTATATTTTTACCCCTACAAAAATTTTATGGTGTCAAGTGCCCCTTAGAAAAAAGTTTATGAGTAAATTTGCCCTTTTTTAATCATATTTTTTTAATTTTTGAATTTAAGTATTTAGTATCTTGTGCCTATGTCATACCAGATTCTCTATCAAGTGGCATGTTCTACCATTAACGTTGTCACACTTAAATTCAAACTCGATGCTTCTAATTAAATGGTACAGCTTTTTTGCTAAGTAAGCCGAATGCTTAATGGTTATTCTTTAAATATATTTAGAAATATTTAAATTACAAGCTGTAAGTTTCTGTTATAATTTTTTTTTTTGGGTGAAATTAGTTTGTCTTTCTTGCTTATCATTAAATTCACACTACATTGATCTCACATAATATTAAAATAGATCGTAACAAAATGTAGTGATTGAAATTGCCTATATTTATAAAATAAAGGGTTAAGGTTTTAAATAGCCATAAACTTTTCTTAAAAGTGCAAAAATAATCATGAACTATTTTTTAGAGCAAAAGTAACTATGAACTTTTGAAAAGGGTGTAAAACCGTT
>JBAGKO010000002.1:1809122-1835779 GCA_037177275.1 Acacia concinna | reverse complement strand
TTGAAAATTAGTTTCTAGGAATTTCAATTTGCGCTCCTCGAGAAGAACGATAGGTTGTACCCTATACTACATTATCTAGTGCAATCTTTCTGACCGATCGAAACAGGCGACAGTTTCGGTCCGATCAAATCCCAATAGGTCATCACATGTGTGGCCATCAATTCACAAGTTGTCAAGACAACTTTTCTAATCTCGTAAATCAACATCAATTCATATAACAATATGTTACTGGTCATTTCTCAATAAAAATAAGTTCCATAAGATAATTTCATTAACAATATAGTTTCATAGTTCATAATGCAAACCAAAAGTAATTTTATAGTCATATATATCAGAAATCAATCACAAACATCATACAAACATGCATAACAAGATGAAAGTAATTACCTCTAGCTAAAACTAAGTAATAGCACAATACTTCTAATCTAAGGGCTCAATCACAAGTTTTAATCAATCTATAATAATCAATTTACTACACATTTCAATTCTATAAATTTAAGTTTTGAATTAATCATTCAAAAATTTCAATTTTACACTAAAATCACAATTACTTATTTTAACATTAATTTAGATATTTTTCATAACCCAAGCAACTCATTTGAGTCATTGATTATCATAAATTGCAACTCATTAGCTAAAATCCTGATTTAAAGTTTAGGGTTTCAAACTTAAACACTGTTAAATTATTAAATTTCACTTTATTCAACAATATAAACCGATTAAAACTTCAATAATACATCCTATAATCTAAATAAATCATTTGACCCAAAATTAATTAGTAAAAATATTATATATGAAATGAAAGTATTTATAAATTCATTATAAAATCAATTATACAATCTCACAACAACCCAATGACAAATCTAAACCAACTAAAATTAATTATTAATCCATCCCCTTCATTCCTATAGACATCTATTGACAAAACTCTAAAAGTTGTCAAAAACCCTATCCTAAAATGCTCTCAAATTAACATGAAAATATTACCATAATAAGAAAGAAATTTAAGTAAAATAACTTTTATGAAGGAAGTTTTACAGTTAGAAGAAATTTTACCTATCAAAATAATTTGATAAGGATAAATTTAGATTTAAAAAATGCATGTCTGAAAAGATTGCTGGAGAAGAGGAAGAATTGCCACGGACCTGGTTACCCTGCTGGTGAGCTACATGGATATGGACCTTCCATATTTTTTTTTACTTTTTATTTTTTGAAAAAAATTATTACACTGGGTAGATAATCTACAATAAAGATAAGCACTTAACTAGCATTTTGTCAAAAAGTAATTTTTTCATATAAAAATCATGACTCAAAAAAAAAAAAAATCTGGACGGTCCATGTCAATCTAGCTAACCCTACTCATCTAAAAGATGAGTAGAGTAACCAGGTCCGAAGCGCCACACACTCTTTTTCTTTTGGAAAAATGAATTGACTTCAAGGGTGGGGATATTTAACAAATGAACTAATCCATTATTTTTTAAACTTTTTTTTTTTTTGAATAAACAAGGCAAGCTACAGCTTGAAACTATCCTATCCTATGACAGCATTGTAACCTTGGGTACAATCTCCCTGGGTACATACAAAAAAATCCTTTTGCAACCATTCCATGCATTCTTCAGGAGGTTCCTGTAATATGACCAGCGCTCTATCATCTTCATGTGCATTATTTTTTAAACTTGATTAGAAGAAGCGCCACACACTTTCGGTCTTTTTTAAACTTTAGTTATCCCCTTAATTCATTCATTTTACATAAATTTTTTAATAATTTGTTATTATTATTTTAAAATTCTCTTTTATTCTTATAACCATATTTTAAATAAACTCCCTTTTCTTTTAAGAATTACATAATAAATTCATTTATCATAACTAATTCTTTCATAATTGTTATGTCATTCTTCAAAGCACAAGGTAAATTTTTGCCTCCTTAGAATTATTAATGCAAAGTAAAGACCACACCACTAGTTGGTGGTGTGGTCACCCACAGTAAGGACCACACCATGAACATGCCTTTCCGCCATATGAGCCATATAATCATCCTTTCTACCATTGAATCAAAAACTAGACCAAACCAATTGGTTGAATCAAGAACTAGTCACTGTTCCATCCGAAATAATGGAAAACCAGTGGAGGATTGAATTGAGAAAACTAGTATGTTGAACCGGTTTTATTTTAGAAAAAAAGAAAAAAAAAGAATGATCTCATATATTTCTTTAATTTTCATTTTATTTATGAAATTTCAAAATATATTGATATATTGTCACCTATTTGATTATTATAAATAATACTTACATGTTTCTTTAATTTTTATATCTATATATAGTGTTATGTTGACATTTTGTTATTGTAAATTAAATTGTAATATTTTAATATGGCCGGTCCTATCCCCGATTAAACCTTAATTGAACCCTTAAACCATAAACCCATGTCTCAACCAATTCATTATCTATTCTAATTTTTTGTTCATTGCGTTCTACCACAACAAATATCACTTTTGACTACTTTTGTTTTAAGAATTCAACCCAAAAAGAAAAAAAGAAAAAAAGAAAAATTGAGCCACCGAAGCTCTGGTGATCCACGACAAGTGTTGGAGCTCTGGCGATCTCTTGCCAGCAAGGTCAACAGGGCTCTTATGACTGGCCTCCAATGGTGGTTGTCAGTGCTAGAGCTCCAGTGATAGGCAAGGGATTTTGAGGGATAGTTTTTTTAAAAAAACAAAGTGAGGGTAGTAATGAAATTTCTAAAAATTCTCCAATATTTCAAAATTTTAAATTAGTCAATTGAAATTGATTTGGAAATATTAAAATTTAATACCTTCATTGGTCTTTTTGCTATTTTTAAGGTATTTTTCTTTCTTTTTTCTGTATAACAAATTATACACTTATTTAATCTTAAATATAAAACCTCGTTAAGTGATTTGTCTTAATTCTAAATATAGGATCCAATCTTCTTTATCTCCCTCACTTAAGTTATTTCCCACATTTCCCTCATTAATTTAAAAGTCGTTCTTACTCTATTTGTATCTTATGTTTAATACCCATATTAAAACATGGAATTTTGGGGAAATGAAAAAAAATTTACATAATAATTGAGAATAAAAATTAAATTAAATTGTTTAATCCTCTTGAATTTTTTTTTGATAATTAATCCTCTTGAATTAGTTAGCTAAGCTAAATCTTATATTTACAAGGTAAAAGAATAATAATATGGGCCTCCATTTGGACCTACCGTGTACTTGTTTTGTGAGTCTCTTCTGGGCCTATTTTGTAAACCATTACAGTAATGGGTTGAGTGCACCCAATTTATTTATTTTTTTTATAATGAGCGCAGCTAATTTTAGTATTGAAGCGAAATTGCTCTAACTGCTAACACACACATTTGTTATCAAAAAAAAAAAAAACACACACACACACACACACACTTATTTTGTATTAACTATTTTAATATTTCCTTGTGTAATTATAAATATTTATTTTAATTAAATTTTTTTAAGTTTATAAATTTAAAACCAAATAAAAAATATCACTTCTATTCATGTGATATGCTACCTAATAACAAAACCATTGATAGTTGAATGGAAGTTCTTCTTGCTTTAACCTTACCAAGAAGTCACCAAAATCTCCATAGCCATCATAACACTGGAACAAAATGGATTTTATTTTGGACTAATTATCTTCTCTTGTCACCGTTTTTCACTTAAAAAATCTTAAGGATTTTGCAATTTCAAAATTAATCATCTTCTATTCGTTAGTTTTGAAATTTGAAAACAATAAAAAGGCATAAGAGTGCATTATAAGTTAATAACTTATTAATTTTGAAATACCATATCACGTAAACTGGTTTTGGCGCTCATCAAGCATGGTGAGCACTATAATCTAAACCATTCATATAATATGAACAGTCTATATTTAATTTTTTCACTTTTTAAAAAATTATTTAATTGGTACATAATTTAAAATAAAGATAATTATTTTAAAAAAAATTCTTATTTTAAAATTATTAGTTGAAAATTTTAAATTTAAATTATTGAAACTGTGCAGATTCCTTAAGCCACATGGCATAATCTTGAGTTTATAAAAAATAGCTAAGAGGGGGTGTTGTTAATTTCCTACAATGAATACAAATCCTACTTAATTGAGATAGATTTTTATTATTTCTTACTCAATCTATATTTTTCTCAAATAAAAATACTTCATTCAACCAAAAAGCCGTTGGTTAAGACAGTAAGTGATCTTACCTTATAAAGAAATGAAAACAAATTCAAATTTTAAGAGGCTCACTTATTGTGAGAGGTGAAAATATTATTCATTGATTTAATTTGCTAATTAATAACCAACTTAAAAAAAAAGGACTAACCAGGAGCATGTGGTAGAGCGGTAGGGACTCTTCCACCCTTAACCTTAGTCAGGGGTTTGATCCCTAACCTTGAGTATGAAGCAGTGCTAAATTTTCTGGTCAGCTGTCTTTTCCATAGAGGAACCCACAATGAGTGGAGGATTAGTCCTTAGCCTATCGAGCTGGGGATACCTTGCGAAAAAAAAGGACCAAGAAGAAGAAGTGCACTTGCGAAGACATAGAATTGGATTGGTAAGATACCCAGATGGTCTATGCTTGTCAAAAATCAATTACAATAAAATATAGCAAAATGTTATAAATGTAAAGAAAACTATATATAAGAAGTAAGAAAAATGGAAGATGAAAGGAAGAGAGAGTTGGGCATATAACATTTCCCATTCACGTATGTGTTTATGTATACAATGTTCTCCAAGTATTTATAGGCAAATCATTTGTACAAATTTCAACTTTGGTGGATAGGGATATTGACTAATGGAATTGAAATTGTTGGGTAAAATATTGTGTAGTCAACTTTGGTGGCTAGGGACATTGACTAATAGAATTAAAATTGTTGAGTAAACTATTGTGTAGTCAATAGTGGTTGGTAATTATGTGGAGAGAATATAAGAGAGTATTAGATGTTGACTAGAATATAAGTCAATGGACATCCACATAAACAATATTCATAACAATTATTACTTTTTTAAGGGATTTTTAGAGCTCTGTTGATTAGCTTTTGTAAAATCTTTGTATATGTCGGGTGTGGAACGTGCAATTACGAGTTATCAAGTAAGAAATGTCATCAAATTTATACTGGTAACTTGCGCTTGGACTTTTTGATTATTAATTCATTCCTCTTATGATAAGACTCTATTTAATTATGCTTGCCTTTATCTCCCAACCCAAAAAAGGATCAATTTTGTCAATTCTATCAAAAGAAGACCAATAAAAAATTATTTAAGAGTCATTTTTGTATTTCCTAAAATGTTTAGATGATTTGATGTCTTATAGATATTTTGAATCATCTTAATGATCTTTTAAATTTTGTTTTTAGGATAGATATTAGTCTAGAATGTTTAGATGACTTGATATGTCCTATTTCCTAGACTGTTTAGATGATTTGATATGTGTTATAGATATTTTGAATCATCTTATGAGTTGCTAAATAGGGATCTTAAGGGTATTATTTAATATCTTATTATTATATCTTTGATTTAATTTTTATAGATAAGATGATATCTTTAGAATATCTTTTTCAATTTTTTAGTCCTATTAAGATTAGTAAGTTTCTTTTATTAAAGTTCAAGAGTTATTTTCTGAATGAATTATGAATTTTTGGAATAAAAATTTTATTTTGTAAATTAGTTTACTTGTGAATTTGTATTCAAGATAGAAGAATTCTTGCTTTGTCACATAAATCCCATATCACCTTATAATTAATAATTATATATTTGAGTACTTCCTTAAGCTCTTTGATATAAAGTTTAGTTAAATTTTATATTTTTAATTTTTCTCCAAATTAATTAGATTTTATATTAAGCAAGTGAGGAGTGTGTATATACAGAAGTACATTAGTAATTATCCCCATATTTACCCTCCCAATTAACATATAAGCATATAACATGTCAATTTGTTGTAAATTTGGGCAATAAAAAATGATGTAACATAAAATATTACATATATCCATATACTATCATCGGTTTTAAAGATACGACTTAGTTGACTTTTTTTTAATAATTATAAGAAAGTTAATTACATTATTTTAAAGCATTTGAATTTGTGATTTTTCTTCAAACTATTTTGTTTAACTTATAAACTAATATATAATAATGAAACACTATATATTATATAATTAAGTAACTTATTTACATCATTTAATATTTCTAAAAAAAATCAACAATATTTAAGTAGTATGCTCACCAAAATTTTTTTAAAAGTATTATGCAAATTAAGTAGTACCTCCCATCCTAGATATAAAATTAAATTGATTTTTGTAGAGAGTTATAGGAAAGCTAATTAACATATATAAAAGCATTTAAATTTATTTTTTTTGTAGACTATTTTGACTAACTTATAAAATAATATATAATATAATTATACACAACTTATAAGATGATTAAATAGTTTATTTACTTTCTTTAATATCTTCAAAATATATTATTTAGATCTTATATTTAAGACTTAAAAGAGTAAATTATTTATTTTTTAGTCGTGGTTATTTCGTTTGCTTGTGTTTTTAGTCATGCATGACTGCTAATTACGCAAAACTATGAGCCACATTTTTAACCAATAATACCCCATCTAATTTATAATAAATTATGAAAAATATATATATAAATACTATTTAAACTTTAAAATTATAAATCAATCCAGTTGCTTACAAAAATATATAAATTAACTATATATAGTACTCCAATTAACAACTAATTTTTATATCATTGATTTAAAATTTTAAAATTTAAATAGTATTTTCTTATCATTCTTTTTAAATTATACTAGTACTGTTTATAAAATAGTTGGTTAAATAGTTTTTTTTTTCTAAATTACCATTTTAAAATTTTAGTAGTGACATATATTCATCTTGTCTAAAACTCCGTTGTTAATGTCTGTCCCTTAATTTGTTCTGTATTAGTTCAAAAGACCTATTCATAGGTTTACTATTTTATTTTTTGATCAAAAAAAAAATGTCTGTCCCTTAATTTGTTCAAAAAAATGTCTGTCTCTTAAGTATATGTTTGGATTAGTTTTTTAAAATAACTTTTACGGATTCTGAGATAAGTATATAAGAGGAGTTTTGTCTCGACTTACGTAAACCTAAATTTTAAAATTGAAAACAAATATGCCCTAAATTTCAAAAAAAAAAAAAAAGTCACTAGTCAAAAAAATGAGAAATATTGCTGATCTTCTTATTTGACACCCGAGAGTGTTTTACCAGTTAAAAAAGAGCTGACAATTTCACCCAAAAAAAAATACTAAACATACGATGATGAGAACTCCAGAGGCGGCTATAAAGGTGGCCAAGAGTCAGTTCAAACGTATGTCTAAATGGAGGTAGAAAAGTGGGAGAAAGTGAATTTAAAATTTAAATTTTTTATAAATAATAAAAAATTCCTTTGATATTCATCTTCTTCTCTTTGATTAATATTTTTTATTAATCCTCTTCTTATTTCTGGATTACTTATACTTCTTCTTGATGAGTTTAATTCAATCTGTAATGATAATGTATTTATTCTTAACACAAATACCAATAAATTCTAATTTAGTTTAAATAAGACCTAGAACCAAATAAATGGATTTAACTAATGGAATTTTTTTTATAAATGTAGAAGTAAAAAGAGAAGCAATATGGCAAGAAATAATAGCCTTAATAGATCAATACAATGAAAAAAGTTTATAGAATTGGATTTTGTTAAAAATTACTTAAAAATAGTACGAGAAGAAAAGATGAAAAATTCCACTAGATGAAATGAAAAGAGTTTTAGAATAAGACTCTTCCGCTTTGATGCCATAATTGACAAATTGATTAAAATCCCACAAAGATAGATTTTCAGGGGTGACCAATATGTCCTCTTTCATACAGGATATTGTTACAGATCACTACTTTCTTGGTGATCATACCTTCCCCCTTAAGATCATATCAGTACGACCTTCATTCATTTCCTATTGGAGGCGTAACTAAATTTCCACCTTTATGAAATATAACCAGTAAATCCCTTTACAGAATCATTATTTCTCCAAACAAAATAATACTACTACCCTTAATCCCTATAAGAGGTTTAGTTACACATACCTTATAATACTATTCCAAACAGTTGATTAAATTCTGAAAGATTAAATTTGAGAGTAAAATGGTACAGGAAATGAGAACTTTATTCACAGGTTGTAAGAGTGTTCGATTCTTAGCATAACGAATCAACTCTTGCTTTTCAAGTTATTACATAGCTATTTATAAAGAGGGCATTCCCTTCTCTGTAGTTACGCGTAAAAATCTATCTAATTATAAGATTCCTATCTATACATAGACTTTTTGATTTTTACAAAATTACAAAAATCCTACTTTATAGCCTTTTTGACTTTCCTTATATATAGGCTTTTTGACAAATAAGAAAAAGTTTTCCATGCGCAATTTATTTCTTCTTCTTTATGTCACATTCTTCCTTCTTTTTCAACTTCTTCCTTTATGTCACCTTTTCTTCTTTTGTCTTTTTCTTATAGTAAAGGTGTCGCCAAATGTCGGCATCTTCTTATTGGTGCCTCAAAGGATGTTTAAATCGATCACGGGTTCTTCAAATCTTTATTGATGCGTTCTTTGTCTTGATAATATTTACACTTGTGCACAACATATTCTAATAAGATCTAGCATATCCTTTTTCTTGTTGGTTTTGGATTATCGAACTTACTTGTTTTTAAATCTATCATAAAATTGATTAAAGAAATGAGAATTCTTTGAAGTCCTCCCTGATGAGTAAATTAAAGCCGTCTGTCCTTAGTAGTAATTCTATGCCATATTATCTTTAAAACTATGAGCCACTTTTTTAACCAATAATACCCCATCTAATTTATAATAAATTATAGAAAAAAAAGATATATAAATACTATTTAAACTTTAAAATTATAAATCAATCTAGTTGCTTACAAAAATATATAAATTAACTAAATTTATATAGAACTCCAATTAACAACTAATTTTTATAAAACATCAGTGATTTAAAATTTAAATAGTATTTTCTTGTCATTCTTTTTAAATTATACTACTACTGTTTATAAAATAGTTGGTTAAATAGTTTTTTTTTTCTAAATTACCATTTTAAAATTTTAATATTGACATATATTCAATCTTGTCTAAAACTCCGTTGTTAATTTCGGTTCCTTAAGTATCCGTTTGAATTAGCTTTTGAAGATAATTTTTAAAGATTTTGAGGTAAGTATGTGAGAGGAGTTTTGTCTCAGCTTACGTAAATTTAAATTTTAAAATTGAAAACAAATTGACCCTAAATTCCAAAAAAAAAAAAAAGAGTCGCTAGTCAAAAAAATGAAAAATATTGCTGATATTCTTATTTGACACCCGAGAGTGTTTTACCGGTTAAAAAAGAGTTGACAATTTCGCCTAAAAGAAATACCAAACAGACGATGATGTGAAACTCCAGTGGCGGCTATAAAGGTGGCCAAGAGTCAGTTCAAACGTGTGTTTAAATGGACGCAGAAAAAAAGGGAGAAAATGAATTTTAAATTTAAATTTTTTTATAAATGATAAAAAAAATTATTAATTTTAGAAAAAAATTTATCTAAATTTTTGTCCTCTTAATTTTTTTCTCCATCGGCGGGCTAGGGAAGGTAGCGAGGTGAAAGATTATTAGTGACGAAGCGGATAAACACTGGATACCAGAGAAGCTGCCAGGTTATTGGGAAGTCGTTAAGGATCAACG
Source organism: Acacia concinna (assembly GCA_037177275.1). NCBI lineage: Eukaryota > Viridiplantae > Streptophyta > Magnoliopsida > Fabales > Fabaceae > Acacia > Acacia concinna. Next base: position 1,826,021 of record JBAGKO010000002.1, on the reverse strand, counting down.
AAGCTGTGTAGTCCACAAAGGATGAATTTGTTATCCTCCTAAAATGGCCAATTGCGTTGATTCCAAGCTCACATATCACGCCTTTGTCCCATCTTGATCCACTTTCTCACCCCTTTTTTCTTTTTCTGTTTTTTTTTTTTTCAATTCTCCTTCTTCTTCCTTCTGGTTTTCCAGTCTCAGTTCAACCTCACATAATACATTTGCCTAGAAACTCGGACGAACCATCCTTCTACTTATATTTGTCTTCTTTTTCCCGTGCGTGACGCTTCTGCTCTTGCTTCGCCTTTCATGTTAAATAGCGCGCAGGGAAGCCTATTTATTGATAAACGGGCTACGAACAGAACGGCAATACAAAAATTTCGATAGGAAAAGGAAATCGGAGAAAACCCTAGAAGTTCGATGGAGAAAATAATGAAGGCGGTAGAAAATGGCCTGACCGAGCAGAATACGAGTCGGGTTATTGATGAACCCATGAATCCTATGGTGACGCCTATGCTCACGGATCTCTACCAATATACTATGGCTTACGCTTACTGGAAAGCTGGCAAGCATCAAGAACGAGCTGTGTGAGTGATCATTTTTAGTTTTCGTTTCTGTTGTTATTGCCTTCATGCTCTGTTTGTCCGAGCCTGTGCAACTGAAGGTAACAGGAATTCAAATTCGTTTTTGTTTCTTTTGTTTATTACCTTTGCCTTTTTTTTCAATGGCCTGCAACCTTTGGAAAGAACAGAAGGAAAAAGTTTATTAGAGATGAAGTTATAACGAAGTGCATGCGTTCAATATCTGTGTTCGATTAAAGGTTTTGATTGGTCGATTCTATTGACTACTTCAAATAAATGTTCAAGGGAAACAACGTATGGATTCTACTTAACTCAAAAATACACGTTTCTCTCATCTCAATTTACGGCTACTGTTCTATTTCTGAATTTAGTTCATCTATGACTGCAGAACCTATATGCTTCATTTTCGTTGTCTAATTCATTGGCTAGTTATTGACAACTTCGAAGATCCTGAGCATGTCCTTGCTTTCTTTCTTAGTGGCATATAGTGCTTATTTTCATTTTTTACTCAGGTGCTTTTGGAATTTTTAATAAGAAGATTGTTGTATTAGTCTGATAGAGAAGAGATTTAAACTTGCTTCAGGTTTGATTTATATTTTCGTAAGAATCCTTTTGGCGGCGAGTTTACAGTCTTTGCTGGTTTGGAAGAATGCATAAAGTTCATAGCTAATTTCAAATTCACAGAGGAGGAGATCAAATTCATTCAGCAAACTTTACCTCCATCATGTGAGGTAAACCAAAATATAAAGCTCTCCTACCGATTTGTAATTAGTTTTTTTTTCCCACTAAAATAATTGAAGTTCTCTCTTACATTTGTCAGAAAGTGTCTTGCTGAAATTTTATCTCAAGGTGAAAGTGAGCAGAAGTTAAACTGTAGTACTTGAATTAAAAGAAAAACCCTGGTCTAGACAGCTCCTTGTTCACAAAAGTATTGAGACATCTTGTCTTGCTTTGCTTGGCATGAGACAAATGTCCTAAGATATGCATGCTTAATAAAAAGTTAAAAATATTTGTAGTTCTTGATGAAAAGATAATTACATTAACCATGAAATGTTAGTAAGTGTTCTTATGCATCTTCATTATTTGAATTCCTATCTTCATATTAAATGTTTGACTCATTAATAATGATTGATCTTTTCATAGGATGGTTTTTTTGACTATCTTAGAGGAATTGATTGCTCTGATGTTGAGGTATATGCAATTCCTGAGGGAACGGTTGTTTTCCCTAAGGTACCTCTATTGAGAGTTGAAGGGCCAATTGCTGTGAGTACTTGCTAGTTGCTACGGTTCAGAGACATCTATTGAATGCTATTTCCTTTTGAAGATCATATATTTCCTGTGCTAAATTGACCTATATGCTTGTATGCTTCTCAGCTAGTTCAATTGTTGGAAACGCCCTTTGTGAATCTAGTTAACTATGCATCACTGGTTACTACTAATGCTGCAAGGCATCGTTTTGTTGCTGGGAAATCCAAACTTCTTCTTGAGTTTGGACTGCGAAGGGCTCAGGTGACTAAGTTTTCCAATATTATGTTTGCTGCAAGTAAACTTGGTCATGGTTGACCTTTCTCAGTCTTCATCATAGGAATTTATTACTCTGAATGTAGGGGCCTGACGGCGCAATAGGAGCATCAAAGTACTGTTATATTGGAGGATTTGATTCAACAAGGTATTATCATTATTAAAACTGCATTTAGAATGTTTGGCATCAAAGTATTTTGTGGGGTTGTCATGATCTTTTTTTAATCTCCATTTATTGGTGGTAATTGTCATGACCTTTTGTTTAGCTCCTGATGGTATAAAACCTTGAACTAACCATTTGATCATAAGTAGGTCCAATTATTGATCTGATTGAACTAACAAAAAAAAAAGTATATTAGTTATGATTTTCTTAAAGCTACTTTATTTCATAATTCAGATAGGCAGTGATGGATGAACATTAATACATATTTTTTGCATTCCTATCAATGCATTGGCAATAATGTCTTTCCTGTTTATCTTTTAAAATTTGAGATGTTGTTCCCTAATAGACTATTTAGTAGATATCCCGCGTAATATCAATTGTGTCTCGGAACAAAAGTTTATCAGTTATTGAGAGATGATTTGGCCAATTCTCTTATGGTTCCATTCCTTTTGATGTTGAATTTCCACTTAGTTTGACAAAAATATGCCATTGCCTCTTATTTACACATTTAGATTAACATGGAAATGTTCAGGGTATTAAACATGCAAATGTCATGCTGTGAGCATAATCACTAAAACTAGCGTTATATATGGGCTGCTAGATGTGACATTGCTAACTATGTTAAAATTTAGGGGTGAGAAAGGTTTGGGGAAATACGATTTACCTTTACTTTTTCTTTCATCTGGAAGATTTAGTTTTTTTGCTTTTTAGTAACTTTACTTTTTCATGCTGTGTTTCAATAGCAATGTTGCAGCTGGAAAGTTATTTGGCATACCCCTTCGTGGCACTCATTCTCATGCATTCGTTAGCTCATATATGGTGTGTGACCATTTCACTTGACTTTTCCTCTTTATTTCCCTTTGTTTTGGGTGAACAAGGAGCGACCAATTTCACATTTGGCTGATGTTAATATTGATCTTTTCCAATTTATATACGATTCTTTTTTTTCTTTTTTTTTTTGCCAACAATATATATACGATTCGTTTGTGATTATAGTGCTGTTTAAAGCAGAAAGATTCTTGTTTGACCCACCCAGGCAAAATCCTTAAAAGTGGAACATAATTTGATTTGGTGATTTATTTCTAGTTTCTATGCCTTAATGAATATGAAAGTCATACATAATGGAAAAAGAATGTACAAGTTTGGTAAGTGGTGAGATGCTGTTGTTTGCTGCAATATTTGATATATAAGCATACAACTATAAACTCAAATATAAGAAAAGTTCTATCTTTCATGCCCATATTTCAAATTGTGAAGTCATAAAAATCCTGCATAAGTAGTTCGTACAATGAATAAAAAAGAACCAGATCCATTCCTGGATTCTTGGTGGGGATTGTGATGAAAGACAGATACTGCACGAGCCTCAGGAACTAGATGAAAATAATAGAAAGAGATATGTGAAATTAAGTAAATGTTTTCCCTCGTCATTTTTCATTGAAATATGCTTTAGACTCCAGAAATTTGAAGTAAGACCAAATGAAAATTCAAAATTATGAGGTAGATCCCTTCTAAATATGACAATCGAACTTCTTTCTAAAGCTTTCTAAAGCACTTTTTTATGAGTTTCTTGGTGGCTTTTTCATATGAAAATTTTCATTTGCGTCTTGTTATATTACTTTGTTAGAAATGATTCATTCTCTGTTTATTTACTTTTTCTCATTTTAATTTTCAGAGCCTTGATGAGATTATAGATAAATCACTTCTGAAGCAAGATGGTTCAAGTACATGTGAAGACTTTGTTAGTCTGGTTCAATCCTGGCTGAACAAAATTCAGGTGTCATGATATGAGCCTTTGCATCCTTCATGTTGATTATTGTATTGCTCTATTAATTATGAGTGCATTGTTTCAATTCCCTGGCAGACAAAAAGGACATAACAAGAATTGATTGGAAAAAATTGGTGTTGTTAATTTATGCTATTAAGCCTTTTCCTCGGAATTTAAGTCCTGCGTTAATTATTCTTTCTGCACACAGTTTGGACATTTTGTGGTTTGTTTACATTTCAAGTTCAAGAGGCTTTTCCTCACATTTTTCATGGGACAGCAAAAATACTCAGGAAAATATTCTAGTCCTTGGTCATCATTGTGAAAACACCCTTGAACTACTACTGTCAAGGAAATAAAAGAATAATAATTTAATCCCAAGGTTATCAAATAATTATCATTCGGGCATCTCTTTATCACTGGCAGAGGTACAAGATGAAAGATAGATTTGGCATCACATCAATTGATATTTATACTTTGCAGTGGTCAAGTTCACTACGTGGAATATTTGGTGAGACCAATCAAAGTGAGCTAGCAGCATTCACGTCATATGCACTGGCATTTCCTGATAGCTTTCTTGCCCTTGTGGATACATATGATGTATGTATTTTCCTTTTGTTGACGATATGTTTGATGGCAAGTTTTTAAGGTTCTTGGATTTTACTTTGTTGGTCATTCTATGTTACGATCACCTAATTTTTTATTTTAGTTCAGTTGATGAATTCACTTTTTTCTTGGAACAGGTTATGAGAAGTGGAATACCAAACTTCTGTGCAGTTGCACTGGCTCTTGGGGACTTAGGGTATGCCAGGAATTTTTCTTTTCCTTGCAAATGAATCAAATAAAAAAATCATATGCTAAATCACAAGGCACTATTGACAGTAACAACAATAGTATGGCTGCAATCTCATCAAATATGGTGATGATTAGGATTCACATTATGCTCATCATGTTACATCTGAACTTTATTTCCATGTGTGAATTTTTTGCACAGACTAAAAGGCAGTGATCATTTTGCCCCTTTTCTTCTGTTAGCCTAATCAGGGCAATAAACATAAAGTCTGCTTATTTTTTGATCTCAAGTTGACTCTAGAAAACCTAACCTTGCAGCTTAAAGATTTGTAGAATCATGAAAGCTTGCCATGTGAAAAACTTTCAATCTGGATTTAAAATCTCCTTAATTGCGGGCTGCTAGGCTGCTTTTGAAGCTTATCTGAGTTTAGATGATGTCTTGTATAGATATAAAGCAATTGGAATTAGATTAGACTCTGGAGACCTGGCGTATCTGTCTTGTGAGGCCAGAAAATTCTTTTGCTCCATTGAGAAGGAATTCAAAGTGCCTGGTTTTGGAAAGATGGGCATCACTGCTAGCAATGACCTCAATGAGGAAACATTGGATGCTCTAAACAAACAGGTAATTATTCAGTCCAGACTACAGGATCTTGTAACTTCTTCCCTATTGGTTCAGACTTCGGAGTTCAGGTTCAGGAGTGCTAGGTTTGTGATGTCCATTATTTTGTGCTTTTTTAACCCTGCAGGGTCATGAGGTTGATGCCTTTGGGATTGGGACATACCTGGTTACGTGTTACGCTCAAGCTGCTTTAGGTGTTGTTTTCAAATTGGTTGACATAAATAATCAACCTCGCATTAAACTTTCTGAAGATGTTTCGAAGGTTTGAAAATGCTGAACAGGACATGTCAGTCAATCATCTAGTCATCTTTCTTTATAGATTGTTTATTCCCTTGGTCCCTTTTCTCTGGTTCAGGTCTCTATTCCATGCAAGAAGAGAAGCTACAGGTTGTATGGAAAAGAAGGCTATTCCCTGGTAGACATAATGACTGGGGAAAATGAACCCCCTCCTAAGGTATTATGCTGGCCACCTTACATGTTTGTCTAAGCATTTAATGATCTATTATAATGTATGATTGGGGTATGAAATAATTATTCTCAGGCATGCTAAGAGGAGTTGCCCACTTCTTTTAGGTTTCCTTGAGGGTGGTTGGATTTGGTGTGAACATTTATATAAGCCACTATCTACTGTTCTAAAAGAAAACCGCGTATAACATAACTCTTCCTTGGTATAAAACCAGATAATGGGCACACGGCCTTTACATTAGCTTGGATCATCTTGTTGCTCTCAGAAGTTTCAAATCTCTTGACCTGTCACCTCACAGCCTCACAATCAAGAGTTGTTTACATGTATCTAGATCAATGCAGGCTTGAACACATCTTTTTATCATTCGTAGGTGGGAGAAAGAATCCTATGCCGCCATCCCTTCCAAGAATCCAAGAGAGCATATGTGGTGCCACAGCGAGTTGAGGAGCTTCTAAGGTGTTACTGGCGTGGGAATTCAGGTGAATACAAAAGATCAGTCTCACTCCTCAGAAAATTGGTTCATGGCTATTAATATACAGAAGTCAGCTTGATTTTCAAAGTTTCACTTTCCTGTGGGTAACATGGCTACTTGTTTCTTGAAGATAAAGATATAGAACCTTTACCCGCCTTAAAGGACATTAGAGAGCGATGTATTAATCAACTGGAACAAATGCGACCTGATCACATGAGGAGACTTAACCCAACTCCGTATAAGGTCATATACTAGTTATTATTACCACCTTACCCCATATTAATCTGTTATTTACATATTGTATGATCTGAATTTATTGCTTCCTAAACAGGTTAGTGTAAGTGCGAAGTTGTACGACTTCATTCATTTCCTGTGGCTCAATGAGGCGCCAGTCGGAGAGCTGCAGTAACAAGGTGAACAAAATGGTATGCCTTGTGGACCCGCTGGTCGTGGCCTGAGTAAGAGTCTGGTACAATACAAGTGGGAGGAAATAATCCTTTTTATACAGATGATATACGTGTCTTCAAAGTGCTTTTTTAAGTTGTGTGATTTTATTGGCCCAAATAAATATATGATTTTGTATTTTTTTTTTTGTAGTCCTTAGAAAATTTAGGGTCGGCAATTCTGTTTTGGGGTATTGGAAATAATAATGAGTTTCTTACGCTAATCGAGCTGAACCTTCAAATGGGAAAAGGATGGACTTCTTATTAGCTAAGCTAGTGTGTGTATCCATTAGAGTTGGGAAGTAGAAAGGGTCAGTGCCTTAACAAGGTTGGCCCACTTAAGAAAAATACATGGTTTTCAAAGTCCGGCTCAAGAGCAATAGGGTTAGGGCCGGAAGCATTTTAAACAATTTTTTTCAACATTTTTTAAAAAAGTAAAATTAGTAAACTATAACAATTAAAATTTTAATTTAACATATAAATTGTATCAATATAAAGTAGTATGTAATAAACAAACAACATAATTTAAGGTACATAATTTAAGGTACGTCATTGTCACATGTCAACAAATTTTGAATTTTACGTAATATGCAACTTAAAAGGGTCAACCTGATGGTTATTTTCCTAACTCTAGAACTCATCGTACTAAATATGGTAATAATATGTTTGAACGCGTCCCTCTTTATCCTATCTCTACATAGCATGTTGGGTACGCAATGTTTATGAATTGTATTCGAATTTTCTTAAAATGATAAAAATATAATCAAAAGGGGGGTTATTGTATTTTTTTTATTCTTTAATTTTGCCCTTATTTTAGTTTTAATCTCAAATTTTAAATTAAATTTTGGTTCCTCAAACTTCACTTTGTTTATATTATTGATCACTATGATTTATTAAAAACATCAGCCATTTTAGCAATGATCAAAATCAATGATTTAAAATAAAGATAAATTTAAGGGACCGAATATAATATTAACTTCTACAATAACGTTACTTTGTTTTCTATGTCACAGCTCATGCAAAATAACAGATTCAATGACTAAAAGAAAAAAGATTTACCACATGCAAATCATGCATGGCCAATTTCATCAATTTAGTCCTCAAACATCTTTCCTCGTAGTCAAACATATGTAATTATGTAGAGAGAAGATTCTTATTAGGAGACAGTACTGGTAGTGTATTATAAGAATCCAAATCGTCGGCACAGAGGAGAAAAAAAAATCCAAATCGCTCATTCCAAGAATAATCATAGTGCATGCCGCTCACGTCACGTCCGGACGAAACTCATTTCCATTTTGTTTGGCAACGACGAAACTCAGGTTTCTTACACCTGTCCTAATTATCATCATACAGAATGAGAATGTGAGCGAACTAAAGTGGGCCTGCACTGTAAGAGTTATATTAATTCATTGACACTTAGGTTGCGCCGTGACAGCTTTCGATCCATGCTCGCAATATATTTTTTTTTTAAATGTGATTATGTTAATAGTACTTCCTCTATTTCTATTTATAAGACATTTTTAGAGAATTTTAAAAAAAATTTAAGAAAACTAATTATATTACTTAATAATATCATATGTTATATTTTATTATATTATATAGTATTTCATAAGTCAAACAACATAATTTACAAAAAAATGATAAACTTTAATATCTTAAAGTAATATAATTAGCTTTCTTAGGATTTTTTAAAATGGTCTTATAAATAGAAACGGAGAGAGTATTAATTCAATACACGTTTACACCTCATGAGTCAACAAAAATTTCATCCCCATGATCCCAAAAAATTAAATTCCTCCCCCATGAGGCCATAACATTACCCCTACCACTTTGTAATAGTAACATGGATGACCTAAAATGACTGTGTGGCGTAGCCTAGATCACTAATTGAGCGTCGGTGGGTGCTGAATTACGCCTATGGACCCAGTAAATCTTAGGATTGTAGTAGTTAACACTTGCTATTTGGTCCTATATATTTTATTATTATAAATATAAGTAATTTATAGGATAATTAATAATTTTTAATATTATTCTTATTTAATTTATATTGGAAAAAGAGAAATTGATAAGAGACCAACAAGCTGTTAATTGACTGATCTTTAATGCGAAGTTGAGGTAGAAACCACTTAGGTACTTTGAGAACGATAGTGCTTAAAAAATTATTATTGTATCATCTTCCTGTGGCTGTGGGTGACCGACCTATTTTCATTTTCATTGCATGGATCCGAATAGTAATGCCATCTCTGACAATGGACAAAAACCAGCTTATAGCATTAATTACGTCCCCGTAAACAAATGCTTCGTAATCAATAAACAAATATCACAATCCCTAATCTTACTTCAGAATCCCTCGCTTTCCTGCCCTTACAAGTACGTTCTCACTTATTATTATTATTATTCAATTTCTGATCTCTGCATGTCCAAGAACTTGCCCTACCTACTTGTAAATCTAACCCATTTCTTCAATCTACATTTTCATACCTTTCTCTCTCTCTATCTCTGTTTGATATCTCATATCTCCATGTCAACGCTTGCCAAGACGGACTCTGAGGTGAGCAGCCTGAGCCAGTCGTCTCCGGGCCGATCATCGCCTCGCCGCCCGGTTTATTACGTTCAGAGCCCATCTCGTGACTCGTCCAATGACGGCGAGAAGACCTCCAACTCATTCCAGTCAAGCCCTCTGCAGAGCCCATTGGGCTCTCCGCCCCACTCCCACTCCAACTCCTCCCTGGGCCCACATTCCCGCGAGTCTTCCTCCACCCGCTTCTCCGGCTCCCGCAAGACCTCTCACCGGAAAGGCACTTGGCGGCCGTGGAAAGATCACTTCCATGCCATCGAAGAAGAAGGCCTCCTCGACCCTAATGAAGCTTCCCAACACGGCCTCACTCGCCGGTGCTATTTTCTCGCTTTCGTTCTTGGTTTCATCGCCTTGTTCTCCGTCTTCTCTTTGATCCTATGGGGAGCCAGTCGCCCTCAGAAACCCACGATCAACATGAAGGTAAACTCCCTAACTGCCCTGCATTTTGAGATCCTGATTTCTGGAAATCGACGATTAGTCTAATTACATTTTCGTTTTCTTGTTGGACAGAGTATAGTGTTCAATCAATTTGTTATTCAAGCTGGCGAGGACAAATCAGGAGTGCCAACGAGCATGGTGTCCATGAATTCATCAGTGAAGCTGACATTTCGTAACACTGCTACATTTTTCGGAGTCCATGTGACCGCCACGCCTCTGGATCTCACTTATTCTCAGCTTACTCTGGCCAGCGGCACCGTACGTGCGCAATTCATCATTTAAATTCAAATCAATTTAGGATTATTGAATAATTTTGATTTTGGATTCGCAGATAGCGAAGTTTTATCAGTCGAGGAAAAGCCAGAGATCGATCAGAGCGACACTGATCGGTAGAGGCATACCGCTGTACGGAGGTGGATCAAGCTTGAGCAGCGTGAACGGTGCGCCGGCGGAGAGCGTACCATTAAAACTGAGCTTCACGGTGCGATCGAGGGCAAAGGTGTTGGGGGAACTGGTGAAGCCAAAGTTCTACAAGAAGGTGGAGTGCATGGTGGATATGGATCCGAAGAAGATGAACAAGGCAATCTCGTTAAAGAACAAGTGTAGTTATCAGTGATACAGAGAGAAACTGATGAAAATGGTGTCGAAAGAGCAGGTTTCTGTGGTCTTCACTGTCAGATTCTGCATGGATTTGCCGGACCAGTGACCTAGATTTGGTGCGTGCTTCACTATATTTATTACTACTACTTTCTGATCCCATTTGCTCTCTGTGCGTGGCTTCATTTTGTTTTGTTTCGCTCCTTTTTTGTCTTTTATATGAGCTTCTTCGTTTTGGGGAAATTTGGCATATTAATAAGAGAGAACCATGTAGCTTTAGTTGTCATTTTCTCTGGTACAATACAAGTAAAGTGGTAGAGGTTTCTTCATATTTGTGGTTCCATGAATCTGTCCTTGGAGAAAACATCCCGGCGCCACCAAGAAGAACACCCCATACTATAAGCCAGCCGCCATAAACTCAAAAAGTCAAGGTCAATAATAATAATATGGGGTTCTGATTTTGAACAAGCAATTATAGTGTATATTATACCGTGTAATATATATAATACATCAATGTTTTACTTTTCAATAATGTTAGATTTGGATCATTGACCCATTTGATTTGATCACCCCAACAAAAATATAAATATTAGAATTCATTTGAATAATCAATATTTCATTTCTTTTTATTTTTATCAAAATTTGCAGGTAACATTTATTTTCCTTTATTATTATAATACCATTATAATTATATAGCCGAGAGATGTAACGGTTTACTACGAGTCACACACCCAATTTTCTTGTTCAGATTTCAGAAATTGGCGTGCCAACTAAACTATGATCTCACTTTCTACATTTCTCGTATTGAAATTTTGTTAATATGGTAATCATATATCAGAACAAATATAAGGTCAAAATATTTTTTTTAAAAAAAAATTGAATTTGTATTATGCTAAATTTTGTGTGGTGTAAATAATTTGCATTTTTTTTCTAAGCATATGTATAATTTCATTGAAAGCACTATCAGGTACTAAATATAGATACCTCTCTTATAAAAAAAAATAATTCAAACATCAATTCTCCACATTTTAGTTAAATAAGTTGCCTTATAGTAATAGGATGGGAATTCAATTTAAAGGGTATTCACGGCTTAGCAAGCCTAATGTGAGAAACAGGCCCAAAAGGAATTGAATCAGGCTAGCCTTCATTTGTGCCCAAAAAGAAATTTCAATCTGGCCTTTTGAATATCATATGAAGAAACCCAAAAAAAAAAACAACACAAAAAAAGAGTAAAGGCCAGTTAATATTTAATAAAAAATTTAAATATTTGTCACATAATTGCAAATGCTCTGTTCCAACCTCTCATGGTACTTGATTATATCATAGTATCCCATTGCAAAATATATACATACATATACATAGATATATATATTGCTTGTAAAAATACTTTGGAGATTTGAATCATAATTTATTTATGATGTAAACTGACAAACAAAATTTGTGTTGGGAGTCCTATTCCTATTTAATTTTGATCAGCTGTGTACAAGCATATGGCAGGCACTTATGTATACGTATATATTGAGTATGTATGCATTTGAGAGTAGCACATGGGTAATCTTTAAATGAAATCGCCGTGGATACTCGTTATATAGATGTACTCTCTAAATTAAAATTAAACGGTCTATATTTAATTTTTATATCTTTAGTAATTTTTTTTTATTTTAATAAGAGCAACATCTAAAATGGAGATAGTTAAAAGTGATTCTATTGCACTTAAATTTAGATGATCTATATCTAAATCAAGACAGCATACATTAAATTTAGATTATCTATATCTAACTGTCACAAAGTAACGTCTACATTTAGTTTTGACATAAAACACACAACAAGTATTTGTATGAACTTGGACTAAAGGTTCACCATTGAAAAAAAAAAATTGTTTGAGCTTGTTTTAATCAACACGGCGTGAAAGATGAGGTGCAGCAATGTTATGATATGAACATATAATAAAGATGTTACTATGGTGGTTGGTACAGAGTTAGCTAACGTTTATTTGCTAAATGATGTTTTTTTTTCTTTTTCTTTTTTCTTTTTTTTTGGGTAAAAAAGGAAACAAATGTGCATCAAAACGTGGTAAGTATAGGTGTGATCATGATATGGAAAGTGGTTGATCAAATACAACATCATCAAGCGATGAAGAGTGAAGAGGTCATATTATTATTTACACGTCAATTCTCAATTAACACATAAAGGTATAACAATAATTTTCGCATGATGCGAGTGACTATGTGAAATTAGGGGGGAAAATGGAATGCAAAGCCTTTTTAAAATTTGTTATTACTATTTAATAATAATATTTTGAATGCTATAAAATACTAATTTTGATCTTAATATAAGATATCGTTTGTAATTAAAAAAGTGAAATTTACAATAAGGTCCTAAATAAAGGACTTTACGTTAAATAGATCCCATAAAATTGCGTCTTTACAGTCAGGTCTCAGGGTTGTTAATTGCGCTGCTGAGGTTGTTAATTACAACCTCAACCTCAGCAATGCAATTAACAACTCCGGGGTTGTTAATTGAGATTTGACAGTAATAAATTCTTGAAACCTGAGACTTGACGATAAATACACGATTTCACAGGATATATTTAACATAAAGATATTTATTTAGAACCTTATTATAAATTTCCCTTAAAAAAACTATATGTAATGGTAAACTTTCTTTAAAACCCATGATTATATTTTAGCTTGGACAAGAGAAAGGGGGAGAATGCAAGCTCAAAAAAGAAAATCCCAAAACTGGTAGTATATTATAATCAATTAAAGTCTAAAGCTTCTGTTTTTCTGTACACTCGACCTGTGAAAATTTTTAAATCAACTCTGATTAAATATCACTTCTTAATACCATCCTCTAAGCCATATGCTATGGTTAATCTAATCCGATTGCACCCAGCTCATATTAAAAAAAAAAAAACAGAGATCACTTCTTAATCCCACGTAATTTACCACCTAAAAAAAAAAGAATCAAAATCGAAGTAGACCTCTTTTCATGCTATCAAAAACTTTCCAGATAGCTTCGAGGTCGAGCTCACTGCTTTGATATCCTATGCTCACCTAACCACCACCCAACTTTCAGATTCCGATTCAGACCAATTGGGTCTCTCATCCGTCACCACTTGTCGGAGTCGTTCCACCGGCGAACTTAAGTTAGTAAAATTCGACGACATATCAAATTTCCATTCACGCCACTCGTCCGATTCCGGTGAATTCGGAGCCAAACTACTTGTGCAAGAAACCCAATCTGGAAAATCGAAGTGAGTTCTCGGCGACGATTCTTCTTCACCATCCTGCTTTATGAAGGGATGCTCCAAAAGCATCTCCGCCGTCCATCTCTCCGCCGGATCCTTCACCAAACACTTCCTCAGAAAATCCTTCCCGTCTTCTGATAATTCGCCGGGAATTTCCGGCAGTTCTTCTCCGACCCCAATTCGAAGCAACAGTGAATAGATATTATTCGGTTCCGACCCGTTCGGGCTATTCCAGGCGGGTTTTCCGGTCGCCATCTCCACCACAGCACAGCCGAGAGACCATATATCGGCCGGAGAATCATACACGCTGTCTCTCACCGATTCCGGCGACATAAACAGAGGAGTTCCCCTCCATTCACACTGCTTCTCTTCCCTGCTCTGTTCTTCTTTCTCCCCTGTTCTCTTCGCGAGGCCGAAGTCTGCAATTTTGATATCTCCATTGCCGAACAGAAGAATGTTCTGAAGTTTGATATCACAGTGAACAAAACCTTTCTTATGTATATGCTGGATTCCCTTCACAATCGCCTTCGTATACCTGCGGACATCAGACTCCGGCAACCGACCACCCTGATTCTTGATGTGTTCCGCAAGGTTACCTCCGGCGGCATATTCCAAAAACAAATTATAATACTCCCCACCATTCTCAAAGCTAAACCCATCCCCAGAACACTGTATAATCTGTGGACAAAATCCAAGACAATCCAGAACCTCCTTCTCGTTCTTAAGAAAAGAACAACAGAAAACCTCTGACGATTTCACGGCGGTGGGAGAAGAAACCTCAGAGAGGCTGTTGGTGGTTGGTACTGCTAGGTGAACGGTGGAGAAGTTCCCTCTTCCAATGAAGTTCCCTCGAACCCAAGACATGTTATTAGCTTCAGGGTAAGAAAACTAAGGAAGAAGATGGCAAGTTAACAAGTAACAGTGCGGTACAACAAGAAGTTGTGAAGAAGATGGAGTGGTATGTGAGTGTATATATATAGGTGATAAGTGAAGGGGACGAAAGGCATGAATAAAAATCAAGAGGGAATAGAAAGAAACACGTGAAATACGAGGATATTTTGGGGGTTTCCAAAATTGGTTGAAAGAATGAATGATTGAAGATTGATGAAGGAAAGAAGGAACCACAGAGAGTATCTGAACGTGGTTGTTGATACGATGCATAGAGTTGAGGTACGTCTCAAAGATCTTTTCTTTCTTTAAGTGAAGATCTCACGCGACTTGGATTGCGACTTAGTGAATATAGCAACGTGTGCGCTTTACCAACTAGTAAAGTTACTATGAACCATTTCTTTCATGTGTATGTGTCTGTTTCTGTTTCGTCCGTCGCTAAGGTTTTTATTTTTCTTTCCATAATTAACTCTCTAACCAAACGACGTCACTCTCCCTTGATGCCTCTTTCAAAACCTTCCCTTCTTTTAACTTCACAACTATCTACCCTTTTAGCTTAATGACACCAAACTTTCTACTACTTTTAACTTTTTGTTAAGTATGAGGTTGTAATTCAAATTCTTTATATGTATAATTAATGAGTACGTACGTGCATCTTAATATTAACTTTGGACTTGAAATTAAGTTGAGATAATTAAAAAAATTGGGCAACAAGTTTTTCTAACTCAAATAGATTATCACAGACACACGCCTACTTATTACTAAAGACTAATCCTAAATCCCAATTGACGTCGATTTTAAACTTTCTTATTTTAACTTCACAACTCGTCTATCCGGGGCTTTCTAATTTAACGTCACCAAACTTCCTCTCTCTTCTTTTTTTCACACTGAATATTTGTTAAATGTATAGCTGTGAATTCAAATTATTTATAAATATAATGGGTATGTACTGATTTGCATCTTACTACTCCGATCCATCCATCTCAACATTAACTTTTGAAGCGGGAAATTTAGCAAGTAATTAAATTGAGATAAAATAATCAAGCAAGTAATTTTTTTAATCGCACATAGAGTATATAATAATAAACACAAGCCTACTACATCATTAACTTAGCCACATGCTCATCCCATAATTAACTTCACAACTTACGAGTTGGAGCCAGACCATACTCCTTGCCTTGACTCTTCCTTATTATGGGTATGAGGTTGTGAATTCATACCATGTATGAGGATAACAGGGACGTGAATTATGATTTTAAAAATCTAACACAACTTGCTTCTTCATCAAAGTTAACTTTGAATTTGGTAATTGGGCAAGTGATAAAATAGGTATAAAAATATTGATCAAGTAATATTTCGTAATCACATATTTATTATAATAAACACAAGCCTACTACATAGGGGTGAACCTAGCCACATGTTCATCTTAATTTGGCCCGCAAGTTAAGATTAAGAAAATGTTTTAAATTAGTGTTTTTTTTTTCGATACATAAATTAGTGTTTTAAAGGTGACATAAATCCAACTTTTAATCAATTCTTACTGTTTTAAAATCGTGGGCAAGATTATTTCTAGCTGAATATCCATATTGTGAATTAGGAATATGCTTAATGATTGGGTGAACGAAATTGTCAAAACGTCAAAAAGTGGATGAAACTCCATAAAGCGGCCGGGTCAAGTACTTAAGGATTAATACTCCAAGAATTAATAGTATTATGCTCTACCTTTTGATACATTGAATTTAATTTAATTGTTGTGCGCAAAGTTTGACTTGCGTATTATAGTTAGAGTGGCAACTGCGTATCGTCGGGTCTTTTTCTTTAATTTGTTTTGTTTATTCTCCTCTTGTTCGTTGACCAGAATAAAAGAAGAATATTATTTATTGTCTTATTCAAGTACACTGCACCCCATGAAAACCATAATTAATATTTAACACCCATTTAATTTGCCAATATCAAATAATTCAATATAAGTCCATGCATGCATAGTGAAATTAATGGCGATCCTTAATTGATAACCAGATCGGAGGCTGTATTTGTTGTTTTATATCGTTCATTGATCCAATTCATCATGGGTCCATCAAATGAATAAAATTTAAAGTCATATCATATTTAGGATAGGTGTCATCATTATTTACTTTCTTATTCGTATTTAAAAAGTTTGCTTATGTAAACTTATTTATATAGTAATTATTTTAAATACATAAGCTAGCTAAAATAATATCTCAAACATGTAATACAAAAAAAAAAAGAAATATTGTTTTAATATAATGAGGAATAAATTCGCCAATATGAATTATGTTTATTTTTATTTATTTTCCATTAATTTGAATTACATTATGTTAAAAAAATT
>JBAGKO010000002.1:1797185-1807683 GCA_037177275.1 Acacia concinna | reverse complement strand
AAAAAAAAAAAAAAACCCATCAATTTCAGATACACCACAACGTTATCCTTTTATGTTGCTGCGTTCATTGCACTTGAAATGCATAGGAATGTGTGAGAGAGTGGGCTTTTTTAATTAAATATAATCAAATTAACCAAATGCAATAAAAAATAATAATTAGGGAGATACCACAAGATAAATCGCGCTTAACAGTAACGATTTAAAAAAACCTTGCACCTAAGAACGATTTGTGTTAAAAAGTTAACCTTCGGTACATGGATTAGCAAAAGTCGTGCATCTTTTGAACGATGTCAGGGCACAAGTCATGCTTAGTATGCACGGCTTCTGCAATGCACACTTTAGCCATCCACCCTACACGTTTTATTTTTTAAATATTTTTTTGTAATTTTCATAAAAATATATAATAAATATAATAAAAATAAAGATATTTCCGTAAAGCATAAGTCAGCCAACAACATGCGCAGATTGTAAGTATTTATTAATAATGATTGTTATCAAATAATAATTGTATGAGTGCATAAAATAATTACACAAGGATACAAATTATTATTACAAAGTTAGGATAAAAGAACATAAATAAAATAAACACAACCCTAAAAGTAATGACTGCCCGTGCCACACCGAGTTCTTGTCTACGGTCGTCGTGGCCGTTGTGGCCTTTCTTGCTTTTATTGTTGTCCTACATCAACTTGTTCAGATTGAATCGGTTCAGTTGTCTGTATAGTTGATGATGATACATTTGGATCAAAAAGCCACGATGATGCATTTAGACTAATGGATTGTCTATGTATAACAAAGGATGGATCTGATGCCCACCATGATCAAAAGTTGAAAGAGTGTTGTATACAGCCGAGAATAATGTATAGTCATTAAGTGAAGATGAGAACGGCTGTGATTGCTGTGGAGATGGGAAGATGATGGCAGTAACACGTAATAAGGTTGCGTAAAATCTAGACCTCCTTGTGGGGTTGTAACATTTTCAACCATAACCGGAGACTAGGTGGACAAGTAGTCGCAACGCCGCCTGTTTGCCCTTTCATGAGCAATGTGTGGCTGAGGCAGCTCACTTGCTGAAGGAGTAGGTTCAGGAGTAACGTTAAATCACTGCTCTCTTAGTGCAAGCAGGATATTGCGTTGATCTTCAACAACTTTATCGCGATATTCAATACAAGTAGAACTGGGGCATATGTCACTTATTAAGATAATTAAAAATTGGTTGTAACTACATAACTTAAAGAAAATATATACAACATTACTTACAATAATTGTAGAAATCTCAAATTTCTAAGCACAATGTAGAGTAGGAAAAAATGGAGAACGAGGTATAAAAGATACACGAATAAAGAATTGAATGAAGATAAAGAAGGAAGCTGAAGAAGGAAATGTATGTGAATAGTATGAAGGAAGAAGTTGGAAATGTTTGAGAGGAAGAAGTGTTGCGAATGAAGAATGAATGAAGAAGGCGTAAAGGAATAATGAAGACAAAAGGCGAAGAATGAAAGAAGAAGGCCTTAGCTATTTATAAACGAAAGAAGTTGAAGGTTGAGCGAATGTTGCACATTTCATTATTTGAAGTGACTAAAGGCTACAATTAATAATACAAACCCTACGCGCATGCATTCTGCCGCACTATCGCGCATGTCCTCTGGCACCCTGCATAAATAAATAAATAAAGATGCTGCACTCCCGTGGACGACATGTGACGCCTCCTCGGTCTTGTTTTACACACAAATCGTACTTTGCTTTAACAATTTATGAAAATCGTTCCACATAAGCACGATTTGTAGTGTAGTTCTCACTATTTTTTTTTCTATTGTATTTCAGTAATTAAATTTACTATTCATTATATTTAATTAAAATAGTCGAGAGTGAGACTTTCTATTTTATTTTAAGTGCATCTAATATTTTAAAATATTTTAAATTTTAAAATGTTTTCCAGGCATATTTAATATTATAAACCTTTCTTTTTTTACATTTAACATCATAAAACATATTTTTCAAGTGTACCCAGCACACTAAAATTGTTGAGCAGAAGAGTGTATTAAAAAAAGTACTTTACGGCGGTAGACGGCCGATCATGTCGGCCCAACAACAACATGAAAGGATCGGAATCTAGACGCTTGTATGTGCTTCCTAACGCCTCACTCTCACTCTCAGATGTTATATCAACTTGATTATGATTACTATATATCGATCTGTGTCAATCGGAAACCCTGCAATCAAATCGTTCTTGGTGTGCCGTTCATTCACACATCCGATTCTGCCTTTCTAATTGAAACCACTTGCCTCCTCTCCTGTTACGTTCCTTGCATGTATTTGCTTCACTTATGTAAGTTCCTAGGTTTGTTTCACTTTCACATGTTACTACTATCTTCTTCCCAACATTCCTCACAATCACACACACACACACATATATATTTCATGAAATCAGTTTTCCTTTTCATATATAGTAACTTGTAAATACTACTATTTCTCACCATAACTTTTTATATCTTATCTCCAACTTTTCCTTGTTCTCACTCACTACTTAATTTCCAATGTCTTCCAACACTCCCATTCACATTTATGCCCGTGTTTCATATTGTGAAAATTTTAATAAAGGATCAAAGGATCAAATTAATTTCAATTAAGGATAAAAATATTATGAAGTTTCACTGGAGAACTAAAGGGCAAAATAAAAATAAATTTTTGAGGTAAAAATATAATGATGCCCTTTGCTTGATGAACAAGCGGAATCTTCCGATGAACGGCTATACAACTCTTCATCAATAAATTCTTCCTTTAAACAACACATTACATTCCAGTAGTCAGAGTTATAAAATTGTTCATAAGAAAATTGCACTTATTTATGAATAGTTGTCCACTTGTTTATCTTATTGAATAAATAAGGGGTATTACTGTCTTTTTACTTGAAAAATTTATTTTCACTTTAATACTTAGTTCTACAATGAAATTTCAACATGTTTTAGTCCTTGATGATATTAATTTGGTCTCCTGCTACTTTATTTAAATTCTTCCTTTGATATGCTCATTACCCTTATTATAATAATTTTTTTTTAAAAAAAAAGACACACTGTCGTCTCGCATCCTGAGATTCTCTGTCTGGATAATCAATCTACCACCAAGGCCTGCTTCAAACGCCCAAAATAAAGAATGATACAATGAAGGTTCAGGTGGAAAAAACAAAAGCAGAATCGAAAAGCTTCATGGGCTACAAAGCTAAAGTTATTGCCAACAAGAAAATCAACCTCTGTGATCCAGGTTTAAATATCGACCCGTGCCCAACTCTACGCTCTTTTGGATGCAACTAAGGCCCATGAGGAACAATCACAGAACTGAAAACTCATAGACAATCATGCAATTTCATTCTTTTAATTGTATATATAAAGTTGTATTCCAATTATTTAATTTTTAAAATTTTATGACGTGTTTTTTGAGTTGTTTAACTCTAATGCCATATTAATAGAAAAAGTGGCATTTAAATTTTGAACGTTGACATAACATTCTCAAATAATGACATGTTACTTTTGCTTTTTCCTAAATAACAAAGATTGTTAGAAAACAAAATAAATTGCGACTAATGATGTTAAAGTTTATAACCGACTGAAATGTTTCTGTTGATTTTTTGGCATAATTGGCTCATAGTCTAATAGAAAACTTTTGTATCTTTAATCAACAGCTACCTCTAAATCAAAAGGTGGAGGTTGATGAAGGAGGTTATTGGTAGATGCAATTTATTTTTGTACTGGTCACCTCTTTAATTGAGGTATAGTTCTTATATTTTATTCAAAAAAAAAACACGGGCTGAAATAGTTTTTCATTTAGTTAACACACACACACAAGAGATATTAGAGCTCATTTGGTTAGATTGGATTACACGCATGTGATAGTAATTTTTATTACATTATCATAGATAATCTATTTGATTAAGTTTTTTTATGGTAATATAGATTGCAATGGTAAAGCAGACTACACTTCTTTTGGTAATCTTCATTCATAGAAAGCCCCCATGAATACTCATTGTAGGCTTGCAATCATTGATGAATTCTCAATTTTAACCTTGTAATATAATAAAAAGACAAGAGCTAGCTAGGGGTGTTCAAACCTAAGACCGGGACCGAGATTAGGTAATCTCGATCCTGAGTTTAAGCCATGATGCAGATTTACATCCTGATCTCAATCGTAGAATCTTGGGATCGGGATTTTTCAGTTTCTTTTTTTAAAAATATTTATATTAAATAAAATTTTCATATTTTATTATTAAAAATAATCATTTAATAACTAATAATGCTATATAATTACATAACTTAATGTAGAGTTTATAAATAATTTTTATTGTTATTATTTTCATCTTCATTATTATTTTTATATAGCATATAGTTAAGCTTAACATCGCAATATATGCGATTTAACTTAAACTAAAGATATTATACACATATTTTTAAAAGATGACTTTAATTAATAGGGGTAAGAATAAAGAAATAAAAGGATAATTTAATTTATAAAATAAAAAAAATTAAAAAAACGTGACTGAGATTTTTCGGTTTTTTAAAAATATTTACATTAAATAAAATTTTTATATTTTATTATTAAAAATAATCATTTAATAACTAATAAGGTTATAATAATTGCATAAAATAATCTAAATTTTAGAAATAATATTTATTGTTATTATTCTTTATCTTCATTATTATTTTTATAGAGTATATAGTTAAGTTTAGTATCACACTATATGTGGTTTAACTCAAATTAAAGATGTTATACACATATTTTAAAAAGATAACTTTTTTTTATTTCGCAAGATATCCCTCAACCCAGTAGGTCAATGACTAATCCTCCGCTTATTATGGGTTCCTCTATGGGAATGATAGCTGGCCAAGAGATTTAACGTTGCTCCATACCCAAGGCCAGGGATTGAACATCTAACCAAGGTTAAGGGTAGAAGAATACAAAAATAAAAGGATAATTTAATTTATAAAACCCGAGACTGGGATTTTTTGGTTTTTTTAAATATTTATATTAAATAATTTTTTGTATTTTAGTATTGAAAATAATCATTTAATAACTAATAAGGCTATAATAATTGTATAAATTGATCTAGAGTTTAGAAATAATATTTCTTGCTATTATTTTTTATCTTCATTATTATTTTTATATAGTATATAGTTAAGCTCAGTATCGCAATATATGCGGTTTAACTTAAACTAAAGATATTATACACATATTTTGGAAAGATAACTTAATTAATAGGGTAAGAATACATAAATAAAAGGATAATTTAATTTATAAAATAAAAAAATAAAAATAAAAATGGGATCGAGAAAATCCTGGGATCACCAAGGGTGATCTCAGTCTTGGTCCTAGCCAGGACAGAAAATTCCTGGGACCAAGCGGGGAGTAATAGGATCGAAATTTTTTAAACACTTCCAGAGTTACCCTTAATAATTGTTTTCTTTTGATTTTTCGTTTGGGATGGTTTCATGTAATAGGCAAAGGTCTTTTGCATATATTTATTATTTTAAAATATTATTATAAAATAAATCATTGCACCGTATTAAAAACCAAATCATACGTCACCTATATAATTCATATTGCATTGCATTGCATGTGGTAATACAATCTAACCAAAATAAGTATGTGTTTGGGAAATCAACAAGGGAGGTTAATTGATCTTATTTACTCAAAAATGGACTTATTTAGTACATTGAACTTAATTGAGTATTTGGAAACAAAATAAAGATATTAGTCTTATGGAGAAAAATGATCTTATTTAAATAAGCAAATGTTTGTTGCTTATTGCCCTAATATTGGTCTTATGATGGAAAATGATCTTATTTTAATTTTATGTTACAATGTACTCTATCAAGTCTTAATTATAAGATCTAGTTGATTTTTTTAGAAAATCTTAAGAAAGCTAATTATATTATTTAAAGCATTAAAATTTATCATAATATATTTATATGTAATAAGACTACCTCCAGTCCTAATTATAATACCTAATTTTTTTTAGAGAGATTAAGGAAGTGAAAAAAGTCAATTAAATTTTATAATTAGAACCGAAGGTATTATAAATATTACAATATATATACATATATGTAATAAGACCCTCTCAAATCCTAATAATAATACATAGTTGGTTCTTTTTTGAGAGATTAAGGAAGCGAAAAAAGTCAACTAAATTTTATAATTAGGATTGGGGATAGTAATTATAAAACCCAAATAAATTATGTTAGTGATGAAATTATAGACAGAATTATACAGTTCATATGATTGGATTAGTAATGTTATTTCATAAGAAATTTTACATTTACTTGCTTTCTAATTTATATGCATTTTTAATCATTTATTGTTATTATTAATTATATATTTTAAGCTTTTATTCTTAACCTTTGTTAAAATTAATTTTTCTTTTTTCTAGTATAGTTTTTGAATTTTACAATATATATATATATGTATGTATAATATATTCACTAATATCCATGTCCCTTTCAGTCATTCATCACAATAAGTTACTTTTTAACATATCAACCAAACACATTTTACTTTTACATAAATCACTTATGCTACCATCAATCCAAATATATATAATCTGATTTATATCTAATTTAACTTATCTATAAATCTAATTATAAATATATCACTAATCCTTCCGTTATTTCAAACATAGCTAAAAAACCAAATCTCTCACCCACAACGTTAGTTACATTACGTTCCTGGTAAGGTTAAAATAATACAATAAATTCCACCAAAGTATCAATAACCGAGTCAACAAAAAATCTGAGTGGCTGAGTAAATAAAAGCTTTCCACCTCAAATGCTTTTCCTCCGCCCATTTCCAGCTGTATATATTGATTTACTTCACAAGGTTCACAGAACAGAGTTGGTAGTAATCCTTTCTTTCAACCACTAAAGGTTTGCCCATTTAATGTTTTGATCCATGAGTACGTAAAATTGCTTTGAATGCGTTTATCTTTGTAGCTTTGTTGGTTCAGAAAGTCCAAACTCCTCAAGCTACCAAATTATTCGCAGGATGTGACATTGTTCATACTCAGAATTTACTGTAATTCTCTTGCCCTAACTTGAATCTTCTCACCTGCCTACTTTCATGAGGAGCTGAAAAGATTAACTCTTTTTTCAATTAATTAATGATCTAGTTGGAAGATGACAGAATCATGGGAACAGTATGATTAGAAGGGGAAAAAAAGAGAGAATTAAAATCTATCCCCACTGTTGTGTTGACACAATGAATCTTCTAAAACAATCCATTCTAGCTAACTCAAAACACTTCAAAAGGCTAATATATATCTAAAATCTCTTCTAAAAGTGAAAATGGAAGTTCAGATAAATCACACTCCGAGGGTGAAATTGCGGAGATCAAACAAGTGGATGCTCAACGTTAATGAAGAACAATCACATTATATTATAACTGAAGCACTTGAAAGTTTCAAATAATTTATACAAAGGAATAAATTCGTGACAACACAGAAGGCACTTCCGTTTCTGCAGCAACGAGTTCAATGTTTATTGCTACAGACCTCCACGAATCCATCTCATAATCTAACCTGGAAAAACCCAGAAAACCACAACACGCACACACTGATAAACATCACTATGATATCACATTTATCATCACAAAGCAAGCAGATTCAAAGCAAAGAGATTCATCTTCTGCAGCGCGTGATGGCAGAGCAGCCCCTAGTGTAAGGGTGAACTGGGCCTCTCGCCTGGAAACAGTTGTGGGTGTAGTAAGATCTGCCTGAGCGTGGAGGGCAGGGGATTCTGTTGGCGGAGAGAGCACCGTAGGAGATGTAGTACCTCATTCTGTGCCAGTACAGAGATCTCCGGCTAAAACCACCGTCCATGGCTTCTTCTCCGGCGTCCTCCAGCTCATCGTAGAGCGACATTGTGGTCGGCCATTCCAGAGCATCAGACATCAGCTTGATTCTCGTCTTGTCCATATCTGCACCACTCACATTGCAGCTCAAACTCAGACATATCATGAGAACAACCAGTAGAGTAAGCTTGGAGAACAAAGCGAGACGAGCCATGGAAGAAAACAGCTAGAGAGAGGGGGAGAGAGAGAAGCAAGTCGCGTGTATGTATGATGCAGTAGGGTGAGGAGTGAGAGTGAGAATGAAATTGAGATTTAGGTTTAATGGGGTGTGAGAGAGGGGACGAAGACAGGGGAGATAGAGAGAGAGAGAGAGGGTCACAACTCACATGGAGGAGGAAGCAGGACTGGTGTACAGCTGTGATAATCAATGTCTCAATGAAAGCGTGCCTCTATTAGCGGTCCTTTGTTGCCTGGGTCTGTTGGTATCTAGTGTGGTAGGGTGCAGATTAGGCCACGGTAGATAGAAGGCTGTGTCGTTTTGGTGTGAGAGGACTGAACAGGCATTGCGATATGTATGCGTGGGTCACTGGGATTGGGCGGTGTTGTACGGGAGGGAGTACGTGAGGTGTGATGTATGGGAGAAAATCTCTTTGGTTACCCGACACAACGGTCCAGATTAAAGATGCCGCGGCAGATGGGACGAGCAGTGGTTTTTAAATCACACTCAACTTGTTTCACCAAAACACAGAAGAAAAACTTGCTGTTCACCTGGGGCCTTGGGGGACAAATAATCGCGTCTTTTATTTACTTTTTTTCATTTTCTCTTTGAATTGATAAAAGGGCCTATTATCGTTCTCTTGATTGTAGTATATATTGAGGCTATTAACTTATTAAATAGGCTCAGAAATGTTGTAGATGAAAATAGACTCCTTTATATATGCAATGACTAATAAGTGTTAGTGATCAGTATATTTAGAGAGGATAACTTATTTTCTTTAAGAACTGATTTCTTAATAAAAATTATTTTATTAGGTTGATAATTTAAAATAAAGAAAATCCCTTAATTAATATTTTAAAAAATGATTTTTTAATATAAAAATTAACTCTTAAAAAATATTAGATTTGAACTATTTAGATATGATGATTTAGACAGAAGAGATCTTATAGCTTCCCTTCTCATCATTTTGGATGGATGAGCTGGGAACCAGCTCCCTCATGAGCTCAATGGCAAACTTTTGTACATTTGATTGCCATCTTTTTTTTAGAAAGAAAGCAACAGGCTTACGTATCTCTTATATTACATTTAAGAAAGGGAAAAAAGGGGGAAATAGCGGACGAGGTGCTGGTAGATGGCAGTTTTAATGTTTGTGTAATTCATTCAGCTGTCGACTGAATTATACACGGTCTTTGTTTTTTTTTTTTTTAAATAAAAGTAAGTTTAGGTGGGTTAATAGATATCAAAGTTCAAAAGTATCTCTTAGTTGTCAGCGTTCGACTCTTACGATGGTTGATTAAGAGGAAGCGTTTTCCTCACCCACATGTCAGATATTCAAACCGATAGTTGAGAATGAGAAAAAATATCTCTTAGTTCAAAAGATATTTATAAAAGATTCTAAGGTTGTCCATCAACAAGATCTTGTGATTTGAACCTATAATCTTATAGTTGTGAGTCAAACTATTTACCAATTGGATTAATATAGCTTGATTTTATTTGCAGCTTTATTAGTGACCGTATTAATAAAGCTACAAATAATTTGAAGTACCAAAATTGTCTTCTTTTTTTGTAAGAAATATTTATAGAAAGCTTTGTACTGATTGTAGAATGATCCCTGCAGATGGCATAAGGGCACAATATAAGGTTTTAGTCCTTGATATGCGTATTAAGTGTATAAAACAAAATTCCAATAATTTTTAAACATAAGGATCATGTGGTGGCAATTAAGGGGGGAGAAGCGGGGGATTTTTAAGAAAACGCTTTTGGAGGAAGAGGAGTGAGAACTATTAGGAAATGCTGATATCATATGAGAGAATATGTCTAAAAAGATCTAAAAGGTTGCTAAATCAATTTTGAGAATATCAAAAGGTTGTGGTTGGCAAGATATAGAGACTTAGTGGTGGGATGAGAATGTTTAAGAAAAAGTTAAGAATAAGAAAGATTGTTTTAAAGTCATATATTTGTGTAACAATGCTGAAAATTGGGAAAAATATTGTTTGGCTAAAAAGGAGTTTAAGAAGACAGTGAGTGAAGCTCGTAATAATGTATATGAGGAGCTTTATAAAGTGTTAGGAACAAAA
This sequence comes from Acacia concinna, assembly GCA_037177275.1. Classification (NCBI taxonomy): domain Eukaryota; kingdom Viridiplantae; phylum Streptophyta; class Magnoliopsida; order Fabales; family Fabaceae; genus Acacia; species Acacia concinna. The sequence continues at coordinate 1,797,555 of JBAGKO010000002.1, read as the reverse complement.
GCTGGAGAGTGTAAGGTATACAAAATTGCAAAAAAAAACAAAGAGAGAAACTTAGGAGACTTGGACCGAGTGAGATGTATAAAGGATGAAGAAGGGAGAGTTTTGGTCACGGATAGAGATATTAAAAATAGGTGGGAAGCCTATTTTTATAAATTATTCAATGAAGAAGGGGGTGCGGCGATTTGTGACTTAGATGAGTTGACAACTCAAGAAGAGGATCTCAATAGGTCATTCTATAGAAGGATCAGGGTTGTAGAGGTAAAGGAAGCTCTTAAGAAAATGGACAAGGGTAGAGCAGTAGGACCGGATGGTATTCCTATTGATGCCTGGAGATGCTTGGGGGAAGACGGAGTATTATGGTTGACCAAGT
>JBAGKO010000002.1:1771965-1797071 GCA_037177275.1 Acacia concinna | reverse complement strand
TTAAATTAGTAAATAAAATTTGTTTTGATATAAATATTAATTAAAAATTTTAAATTCTTAATGAAGTTAACGGTTTAAACTTAAGTTTATGTTTGCAAACTAGAGGGAAGTTGGTGTAATTAAGATAAAATGCACGGGAAGTCAGGGTATTTTACTCATATATATATATATATATAAATGATAATACCATGCAGGTAGGTAAATATGTCCATCCCCAATCCCCATAGAATTAAAATAACGAACGTTTCAGCCACATTTGAGAAGAATTAAAACTGAATTTTTAAATTTTATACAAACATCGACAGCCGAACCTGCAGATTGCTTTAGAATTTGGTAGAGGAGGAAAATAAAAAGTTAGTATTCTAATATTTCTCCACACTATCTCTTTATGCATCACATCGGTCTTTAGTATATTAGTGTCCAAAATGGAAAGCATAAATTGCACTATTTCTACTTTTTACGCCATACATACATATATACATACATGCGTATTAGCTAGACCTCTCCTCAAAGTGTGTTATCTCTAGTAGTATCTTCTGTGTGTGTGTGTGAGACCTTTTGAAGATCAATCCATAACATGAGAGAAAATGTTTCAATGGTCCGGATTTAAAATTTTCAACTAATAACTTTTAATTAAAAAACCTTCTTTAAAAAGCTGATAGTTAAAAGATAATTTTCATTTTATGCTCTATACATCTTAAAATTCATTTCTTTCTTTTTTTAAAAATTAATCTAAACCATCAAAAGTAGATCAGTATGAACGTTGTTGGGTGGTGATCATCAATCCGCTTAACACAAACTCGTTTTGTCATCATATGATAAAAAGATCCAAAGTTGGTTAAGGATATAAAAATTTTCCTCCTAGTACTATGGGTTTGTTTGGATCCAGGTAATATATATTCGGTAGTTTGGAAGATAGAAAATTTAAATGGTGGTGAAGAAATCCATAAATTTGTTTGGAATAACTTATTTGAGATAATAAGTGACTTATTACAGAGTATGAAATAATTATATGAGAAGGGTTTTTGTAATACTTTGTACAAACACTTATTTAGTTAAAATAAGCCATACCAAACAAGTCATGGTACCTTGTTATTATACTCCCTACAGTCCTAATTATAAGAGCCTTTTGGAGAATCTTAAGAAAGCTAATTATATGACTTTAAGATATTAAAATTTGTCGTTTTTCTTCGAATTATGTTGTTTGAATTATGAACTAATATATAATATAATAAAACAGAATATATGATATGATTAAATAATGTAATTATCTTTCTTAGGACTTTTTTAATATTTTTTAAAAAGTGATTATAATTAAAATGGGAGAGAGTATATACGAAGCATGAGTAGTGAGAAGATAATTAATTAATTTATAGAGTTGAGACGGCTCTGCACCTTCATAAATCCCTTTCACCATATATCCAAGCTACAAATTAAAGCAGACTTGCCTATGGTCCCTTTCACAGTTTCCCTTTAACTGCTCACTGTCAAAATCCAGAAACTTCTGGATCTTACCTATAATAATACACACTCCTTCCATAATTTCCTTTCCTTTTCACTGACCCACCCCCTCACAACAAACAACGAAAGTAGCCCAGACAAGGTCAAAGGTTACTCCATCACTTTAGTTCCCTGTTTTACGCCGCTCGGGTGAATTTGAATTTAATCACATATATATATCATCGATCCCAGTTAATTAATGGTAACATCGATCAGACACATGCATGAATAGATGTAACATGTACAAGGGACCACAATCTCTGTGCAATAAAGTAATTAGCAGCTTATCTTCTTATCTCTTCTGCAAGTTTCCTTATCTCCATTCTTTCTCAGTTTTCCCTCTCTCTCTCCCCCCACTGTACTTTTTCCAAACACACCATTTGTTTCCCTACCTTCTCTCCTATATATATGGGTCCCTGCAACAGAAAAGCTTACATGTATATTAAGTACTAATTTATGTATCTGCATGATTATTAGTGATGATTTGAAGGAAACGTAGTCAAAGAAATTACTTATACATGTTTCTAGCTAATTGTTCATATGGGTCGGAAGAGGCATATATATATATATATATATAAATCAAATATCATGTAGAGGAAATAATAAAGGCAATTGAAGTGGGCATCATGCACGTACACACACGTATTTTAGGTGCAAAACGGATTGATCGAGGAAGAATGAAATATATAGATAGATATGGACGGTGCGTGTATATATATCGTACTGTATATTGATATTGACTTTATATTTTATGTCTACATAAAGTCCTAATCACAGCTCATTAATTAACTAATAAGTTGCATATGTTTATGAAAACTGAAAAGCGACTGAGTAACATAAAGCTTCCTACCATTGCCAAGCAAATAGCAAAAAAGAATGGTTCATTGGCTGTAAAAGATGAAGGCCATGCATGCAGCAGTATTAATTAATAAGTTCAGTATTATATAATATATGTGAATAGGAGGGTCCCTAGTAATTTAATAATTTCTCCACCACAAGCTCACAATCCTCCTGGAACAGTGTGCCCACTGAGATGTGATTCGTTAGGATCTAACTCCCCAACTTGGATTCTATTCTTTCCCTTTCCTATTTATTATTACCCTTTTCTTCATTCATTCCAATTTCAATTTTCTTCCTCCTAGCTCCTTTTGAATTGAAATCAAAATACATATAATGACTACTGTTTCAACATGCATTGATCTTAATGGAAGGAGTTTTCACATCTAAAGTGTTTGTTTAGATCAGCATTTAGAAGTCACATTTACTCAAATCGAAACAAAAAGCTCAAACATGTGGGAATGCTACCTTTAACCTTTAAATACAACAATGCTATGATCTAACTCATGAGATAGGGCACAAATATAAACAAAAGAATAGATGCGTGTCATGACTTAAAAGGGGTTGATACAATACATTCAGTGTAAGTATTTAACCCAATAAAAATATGTTCTCACAATTAACAATCACAACAAGCACTTGGTACGTGGGGTCCGCATCATTGTTTCTCGATCTCATCCTTACGCCATCTTTTGCCGGTGACGGAGCTCTCATACATGCTAATGGAACATTATAGCTATCAGGGTTGTGTGTCTGTTATGTGCTTTTTAATCTTCTTTGGGTTCTGACAACCGTCATGTGAATGTGGGGCTCTATCTTGTAAAGTAAAAAATTTGAAGGCAAAGCAAACTTCTAGTTTCAGTCAAAAGGGTTTATCGCATATCGCATATATACTTTGAAGCAATCAGGTTCATGCACCTTCATTCATTCAATCCCATCTACCCCACCCCACCTTATCTCCTCTCTGTGGTCCCCTCTCTCCTTCCCTCCATCTACACCGTCCATCCCGGCCCATTTGACCTCTCCCCAGATCCTCATCATCAATGGCCCTCAATCACCCTTCTCATTAACACCCAAGTCTAACCCCACACATCATGGGCTTTCTCTATCCCGATTATGACTAAAAATTTAACGATCGATAATCATTAATAAGCTTGCTTCTCTCATATTATAATATATATTTGTTTACATGTATATAATATTTACCTCCAATTTGCTATAAAAAGCCCAACTCCACTTACAGATGTAGTTGGTCGGTTCCAGTGTCAGTCATCTATCTATCTATATATTATCTCTCTGATATTTGTTGTTTATATATATATTCTTTGTCTCTGTGTGTCGTCCCTCTAATCTCCTTATCTCTGTGCAGAAGCCCTACCTTTCCTTACCAGATTTCTCAGGCCTCCCATACTCTCTCTCTCTCTCGGATCTCAAATCTCTTCTTCTTCTTTTGCTGATCTTCTCTTTTACTTCCATTCCATCTTGTCTCTGAAAATCTTCATGGACGTGGATGACAGAAGTATGGACATGATGGCAATGATGATGCAGATGGAAAAGTTTCCTGATCACTTCTCTGAACCTTTCTACCCAGAACCTCCTTTAATCTCCACCACCACCAACAACAACACGATGCCCATACTCTCCAATAACTTGATCAATAATCCTCCTCCTCCACCTAATAATAATAATCCCTTTCTGACCAACACTATTAATCCAATCCCACAAGTTGTGACACCACACCTGATTCAACCCAGCAAAGACGTTGGGTTCAGGAATATTATTACTGATACTAATCCTAATGCTTCTTCTTCCTCTTCTTCTTCATGTTCTGAGAAGAAGAATTCTATGGCGGTCATGAGAGAGATGATATTTCGTATAGCAGTGATGCAGCCTATTAACATAGACCCAGAAGCCATTAAGCCTCCAAAGAGAAGGAACGTGAAGATATCGAAGGATCCTCAAAGCGTGGCGGCGAGGCACCGGAGGGAGAGAATAAGTGAGAGGATTAGGATTCTGCAGAGATTGGTTCCTGGAGGGACTAAAATGGACACGGCCTCAATGTTGGACGAAGCCATACATTATGTTAAGTTCTTGAAGGAGCAAGTTCAGACGCTGGAACAAGCAGGAGCCAGTAGAGCTACTGTGGGTTTTGGGGTACCTACTAGCATCAATATGAACAATAATTATTCTAATTTCATGAAGGATTATTACCACCAACCTTCTCATCAGATGGTAGCCAGTTCTATGCAAATGCTGAGCTGATGAAATCTATAGTGTTATTTGGTCCCTTTGCTGTTGATGATGATATAATTCGTCGTATTCGAAAGGAAGTTTAAGTGTTTCTATAATGCTATTGTCGTCAGTGTCTTGTAGGGTTATGTTTTTTTTTTTTTTTTAATTCAGTCTAGAAGAAGAAACATTTCATGGAGATAAAAGAAGAAGCTCTAAAAATAATTTCTACTAGCATTTTAAGTATGTTCCACCTAAGTTTGTACTTTTGCAGGATGATCTTGGGAGATACATAAACAGGAAAACATAGGCAAAACTACTAATATTTTCCGTGAGTTTTGTTCGTTTCGCACATTCTAGAATATATATGGTACAATAACTTGCATTAATTATATTATATGGTTAATTAATTCCACAAGATTTGATCGACGTAAACTATGTAATGTTGACATCTAATTCTAATCGGAAAGTTGTCTTCTTTCCATTCTCTGGATTACATGGCAGATCATCCACACACACACAGATATTCATGTGTGTGTGTGTGTGTGTGTGGGCATTTTCCAAAATAAGGAAAGCACGCTTCCTTTCCTTTCTATTATCTTTATAAAGTAATTAGTTGCACCAGTTAAAAATATTGTTAATTACACTAATCTCTCTCTCTCTCTCACACACACAAATCATCTCTGCAATCTAGTCAAAGTACACTTAAAAATGTATTGAATGACATTAGGTCCGTTGACTACAAATTATTTTCTGTTATTGAGTGACTTTCTGTACACAATATGTTTCGTTTTAAAAGTTAAAAGACTTGTTTTAGCTACCTTTAACATTATATTAAGAGTAAATCAACATGCATAACATCTTTTATATAAAGCACTAATTAATTATACAAAAGAATGTTGTACTGGGCAAAAAAAAAAAAACTATACATTGTTGTACATTTTAAAGTGTATGTGTGAGGAATATACAAATTGATTTCATTAATATAAGATAAACTAAATGAATGTTAAGAGAACTAAAGCTTTCACCATACTATAAGCTAGCTCGAGTCAAGAAGGAAAAATGTCATTTTCAAAACAGGAGAGTAATTCAATATATATATATATATATAGAATTTGTTTCTCCTGTCCCTTGAAGTTAATTACACGTAGGTATACTTGCTTCATTTTTTTACTACCTCCGGTCCTATTTATAAGACCCAGTTAACTTTTTTAGAGAATCCTAAAAAAATCCTAAGAAAGCTAATTACATTGCTTTAAGATATTAAAATTTATCGTTTTTCTTTAAATTATGTTGTTTGACTTGTGAACTAATATATAATGTAATAAAATATGATATATGAAATGATTAAGTAATATAATTAGCTTTTTAAGGATTTTTTTAAGATTCTCCAAAAAAATCAACTGAGTCTTATAAATAGGACCGGTGGGAGTATTTTCTTATTGCCAAAGCTGTTTAAATACCGCGCAGAGGGCTACGTTTTACAAACTGTCCATGTAAGTGAATTCTTATATAGGTAAATAACAAGATAAACATTAATAATAATTGGCCATAAAAGGAAAACTAAAATATTCACGGGCACATAAACTCATCGCTGGATTACGCCACAGGATTAAACGGACAGAGATGTAAATAAATAAATTCATACTACTACTATATAAAACATATTATAAGCTAATTAAGAGCGATTTTATCACAATACTCCACGACAAGCCGAGCGTACGTGTAGCCTCTTTAACTAAAACAATTTCAACTAACTAACCATCACCTAGAATGATTTTTTATCGACATATATATAGGAGACTACAAAAATGTCATATTGTCTCATTTCTTCTAGCATATCACCAAAACATGACTCTCTCTCTCTCTCTCTCTGGTGACATAGATATGTTATTTATCAATTTCTTTAAGAATGAACTATATATTTAATTAATAAAATTGTCTCAATCTAGATGGCAAGTCAAGTAGATTGACATTTTGGGCATGGGCATGGGCATGGGATAATAATGATAACAACAAAGTAAGAGAGATCATCGATCGCCATGAATTGCTTTTAATTAATATCTACCAAGTACTAACTATATAAAAATCTATTTGTTAATGGACAAATTAAGGCAAATATATAAGGATAGAAAATATATTGTATCAACCCTGTTGTCTGTTTTGAACCCAGCCAATTATAGATCATGCCCTAATCTTTTGCCAGAGAAGTGACTGGGGTTGCCTCCTAAGGCAGGGTCGAATTATTTGAGTGTTCATGTTTGGCAGATCATGCCCCTCAAATGCCCTATGTATATATATTTCAATATTATATCATATCTTTATAAATAATACGAGTAGCTAGTAATAAATAAATATAACAATGAGATGAGAGAGAGGGTTATGGACAAGAAGCCATGTATCTAGCAAGTTCGGAGCATGTGAAATATTCCAAAATAGGGTCCCAACTCGGGGCAGGAAGATGAGATTTTTAATTAGCAATAATTCATGAGAGAAAGAATAAAGACTAAAGAACAAGGGAAGAGAGAGAGATAGAGCTGAGTGTGTGTTTGAATTATAAATTAATATACGTATATATGACAACCCTTTATATTCAGTGCATTGTATTTGTATGGATCTTTTATCTGACACATTCTTTTTATTTTATAATATTTATATCCCTTCGTTTCATATAGTCATTTTCTACGCCTAACTTATCAACACAAACCCTTACCATAAAGGGATAAGACCTTATATTGCAACTTACACCGACACTCGTATCATTTACAATCTCATCATGCAACCAAAGATAGATTTGAACTTGATTTAGAGTGAAAAAAAAATACTACTTCCGATCTTAATTATAAGGATATATTGATTTTTTATAGAGAATTCTAAAAAAATTCTAACTTCTTCAAATTAATAATTTGAAGAAAACGATAAATTTTAATGTTTTAAAGTAATGTAATTAACTTTCTTATAATTTTTTTAAAATTCTCTTAAAAAATTAACGTACCCGTATAATTAGAACTCGAGGGGTATTATTATATTAAAAACAACTTTTTAGTTGTGATCTTACATATACGTAAAAAAAAGTTTTGTCTTCCAACAAGTATATATTGACTCAGCTTTCTTTCACATTCACACTGTTGATTATTGTCATTGCCATGTGGGATCAGTTACGTTGTGTGTGTGCGTGTTTATATAAAATGGATACCGTCAATTCATGAATTCTTCTCACACACACTTATATGTTTGGATGGCGATGGGAAATGTATATTAGATTTGAAAATTTTTATAAATGATAAATAAAAAAATTACTATTTTAAAAGTTTCATCCCCTATTTTTTTTATTCAACATAATACATTAGTGGCAATATATAGGTCGCCAAACTAGATCAGTAATGATGGACATGTTTTTTTTTAAAGAAAACAATTATTTGTTTATGATTGTAAGAGTTAAATATTCTTTTTTTTTTTCATTTTAAATAGTTAATTATTATTGAAGAAGGCCAACGACTCACGATTTTGTTGCATACCTGGCCAACCGTCCAAAATAGCCGAATAAGAACAAAAATTTAGTCACTCTATTTGTTATTTTAAAAAATAAATTCTTTGTATTTGCCAAAGTATATCTTATAGATAGTAAAAAAATTTGTGCGAACATAATCTGTCACAATATTTATGATCTAACAAATTAAAATACACACAACTTATAAAGGCAAAAATTAATAAAAATAAACATAAACAACTTACAAGGTGATTTCATACCCCCTAAATATTAGCTGACATGTTAAAGATTTTACAAGATTAAATTTTTTATTAGTTATGAAATATTAATTAAGAAATTCATTTATTTTAATAAAATTAAAATCTAAAATGCATTTGTAATCAATTAGGATTAAAGTTAGCTGAATTATTATATTTTAACCAATCTAACTGCAAATGATGTGGTAAATTAGATTCATATAAAAATTTGTTATAGATAGATACACCCTGTTGCCATGTTAGAGACTCCGCAAATCATTACTGAATGTTTTTATATCTCTCACGTAGGCGTCTCCTTTAAAAAGATATAAAATAGACATAAAAACAGAAGTTAATAATGTTTACCGTAATGGTAAAGTTCTCTGCTTACATTAAAGACCCACGTCTTTACCATCAACAAATAATCATGAACAAAACTTATTTATTTATTTTTGCAACTCACGACATTTATATTCGTTTAAGCAAATTATGAAATACATGATCATTTGATTTTTACATCTCGTCCAATGACAAAAATGAATGCTATATGGGATTTATTTTATAAAATACTTTTATATTTCGGGTATTGTCCATTATTTTCAAGAGAGTCTGATACTTCTTCCTCCTTCTTTTTTTCTTACCTAAAGGAGTCTGATTTTTTTTTTTTTTAAAAAAACAAATTTTGCCCAACCCATAAGGAGTCGATACTACTTCTTAAGAAATCTTCCTCCTCTGTTGCCAACGGTTTTGACAAAAAAGTGGGCTTGAGCTTACCCCAACGTTTGTCACCATGTAGATATTTTGGGCCTTCTAGCTTCCCAATTGCGAGACTTTCTGATTGGCTGGGCCGGCCCCATATGCCTAAGTTGTTGCCCCATAAGAATAAACTATGGCAAAAAAAGAAAACTCACCATCCGGGTGGAGTACTTTGAGTCAAAAAAAAAAAAAAAACACTAATTGATTTAAGACCAGTGCAATCTGAGCATTGTCAATGCAATTTTTTTTAATGAAAAGAGTATTTAATGCTGATAGCAATAACTAATCTCGGCGCCCTTAAATTCTCAAAGGGACTTTAGTGTTGGTTATTAGACTCTCTTCAAACATATTGAGAGGGATCAAACTCTTGATTAGATGTTTAAGGAACCCAACTAAATATTACACATGTTTAGCCTTGTGGTTTATGCTTGATAGCATATACCACTATATCCAAACAAAAAGTGTAAATTATCTTCTTTCAAGGGGAAAAAATGTGCATGGTTCCAAAAAAGTGTAATTGCCTTGGGGCTTGTTTATTAAGAGGGCTTTGGAGGGGAGGGGAGGAGAGGCGAAATTTTTATAAATTAAATTTAAAAAAATTTAGAAAAGCAGAGTTAATAGTTTTTAATTAATTTTTCATCCTTTTTCATGTTATATTTTCTCTTCTTTAAAATTTAATAACCTCACTTCTTTAATTTTGTTAAAAGTAACTCATAGATTTTTTACTCCCCCTTCCCTTGATAAGGGGAAGTTAACAAAGTGAATTTGTCAAGTAGACATAGTTAATTTATATTGGTGAAATGCTTTATCTCATTGTGTAAAATACCAATTTATAGTCACCAAATATTCCTTGTAATTAAACTAAATTAAGTAGGATAAAATAGTACATTTTTGTTTAAGAAAGATGGCCAAAATATTTTTGGACTAATTTCTAAAATGGGACTGGTGGTAGTTGTGTTGTGCGTCATTTGTACCTAGGCTAATGATGTCAAAAAATTATGAAATTTTCCATTCAAAAAGTAGACATGTCAAGCTTTAATTTGATATTTCATTTGTATAATTTGAATGTATATGTTGGGAGTTCTATATTTTTGAAGTTTGGCTGAAAAACTGGCAAATTCTGGGGCAGTGATCATTTGACTGGCATACTGAATTGATATACATCTAGAAAGGTTATAGCTCTATTTTTACCTAAAACTAGATTGGATAAGAGTCACATATCCTTTAGAATCATCCCAATTTGACATATGTATCATTATTTATGAATTTTCAAAGATAAAAGAAAATTTTGCCAACAATTGATTCGAAAAAAATGAAAATTATGAGAAAATGGGGAAAATGGTGCTAGGCGAAAATTGAGATGATGGAAGTGAGAAGAATGAGTTTCATATTGGAAAATATGGAATATTATGGTTAAAAATGGTTCCAAGAATTATTCATGAGAAATAATTTAAAATTGAGCCTAAAAATTATTTATGGTAAAAAGAAATTACCATAATTAAAAATGTAACGACATATTTATAATTTGTGGCTCAATTAAGGATGAAAAGAGGAGAATGAAATTGATCTTGAGAGCAGGATTGGAAGAGCAAAATAGATGACCAAGATTGAGTTTTGAAAAATCAAGAAGAGATTAAAATAATAATTATTTAAAAGAGGTGGATTTAAGTTAACTATGCAATATAATTTAACACATGATAAATGGCTCTTCAAAGGAAATTTATGCCCACATTTCATCCGCCATAGAGACCTAAGAGGGGGGGGGGGGGGAAAGGGAAGCACAAGAGGAAGCCAAATGTGTAAGAACAACTCTAGGTAAGTTCAAGCTTAAAACTCCATGATTCTTATCTCCAATCTTCCAAGTATTACCTCTAATCTCTTGGAAACTCTTGTATGCATGTTTGGCAAAGATAAAATCAAGAGAAAAGAGAGCTTAGGTTTAGTTTTGGCAAGCACAAATAAGAAATCAAGAGATAACTTCCAAAACTAAGCTCTATTGGTGGATTTGTGATCTTTGAACTTGTGATTGGTTGTGATGGTGCATATTGAGTTGTGATGATTGATTTTATCATTTGGGAGGCACAAACCCTAAGGAAAGGTGCTGCTCAAATTTAAATTAATCAAGTAGGAAGTGAATTTAAGAGTTTAAACATGTAATTGGGAGTGTAAAGAAGATGATTTATAGAATAGAAATTGAAATCACATTTTTTTCCAATTTTTCCAGAATTTCATCTAGCCATGTTTTGGTATGATAGAGTTTTACTTTGGCTCATTTGATGCTTTCAATATGATTAAAATGAAATTTTGTGTAGGGAAAATGTAGGAACATGAATTGGAATAATTAAACCTAGAAAATAGCATTTTTGCAAAGAATTGAGGCAATTTCAGTTTGTGCCTGGAACAGAGGGAAGGAGTATGAATTTGGAAATTTTGAGCCCATAAATGGATTCAGGACGAGAAATTGTGTAGGAATAGGCCTGGTCATGATTTTTGGAACAGTGTAATTATAACGGATATAAAAGGAAAGAGACTGATACTCTTAAGTGCAGTTTCATAAATAGGCAATTGTGAGAGAGTTAATTAATTGTAAATCACTATATGCAATTGGGTCTTAAGTATTTAATGAGTAAATACTTATTGTTATAATTTGAACTTGTAGGGTTTGACATTTACCTAGATAGGTCAAAAGCCGGCAGGACGATCGAGTACAGGAAAAGAACTTCAGGTAGTAACTATGTCTTTCATAAATTATGTGAATGTTTATATGCATTGTATATTATGTTATTGATATGCATGTGTTGTACAAAGCTATGGTCTCTAGCTAAGGAGCTAAGGTGAATTGTACCTAGCATGTGAAGTGCTAGGATGCCATGCAAGTGAAATGCATTATACCCAGTTATGATAGCTAGGGTGCTGAGACAAGATTAGACTATTATATGACCTTGTAGCCGGTTAGCCCATGGATAGGCATACTCCCGGTTCTAGACGAACGTGATGTGGCATATTTATATATACCTCTGTTGCATGGTATGGTGCATTGCATGTTTATCTGTCACATTCTATATGATTAACTACATGTTACTATTGAGATTCGTTGAATTTCACCATTTTCATCAAATTTAATGTATCCAACTGGAGGAAGCGATTCCTATGGTAAAGATGTTGCAACCGGATACTGAGGGTTTGGATCCAGTGCAGATGAAGACTTTCTTTTTGGACTAGTGTAGCTTAGTTATTCCCCTTTTGAAATGTTGTAAATTGTGTAAATATTCTGAGCTATCCTGTTTAATACAATATATACACTCGAGTTTGTATTAATATATCAGTAATGTTTCACGCTCTTTCTCGCACATTATTGAACTGCGTTCAATTACTCTGATAAATGTTGAATAAAAGAAGGGGTTTGACACATTGGGTGTAATAAGAAATTTATATAATTCAAAATGCAATAAAGGTCATTCAAGTAGAAAGAGAGAAGGAAAAATGTAAAAAGGGGAAAAAGAGTACCATATCCAATTTAATACTTAGAATTGGGTGAGATGAGCACCGACAGCTTGAGGGTATAAATGAAACTCCAAAAAAGTCTTTATGTTGGTAAGCCATTGTCCATTTTAATCATTTTGTCTAGGCTAGTCTCACAAAATATAAGAATGATAGAGCCTTATCTATGGATGAAACCACATTATTATGCACTCTCAAAAACTAGATATTTATGATTATTAATCAAAAGATTTATAGGAAAATTGTGATTAGGTTCCAACCAACAGAAAAAACGATCAAACGGTCTCGTAAAATTTTGTATTTGTACCTAAATCCCATAGAGTTGTCAATGGACGCTCATGGAATTGCCAATGACAACCTATAAAAGCATATGGAGTTATCAACTGGGACTTAAGTGCAATTATAAGATTTTACGAGAGCTTTTGATCATAGTTTTTCTTGGTTGGGATTTAAACACAATTTTCCTAAGACTTATATCTATAATCACATTGTTTGTTTCAGCCTAACCTGACCTCTTACATGACTCCATATTGCTTGGTCAACTCTCCTTACCTAATAGCTTTTTTTTTTTAAAAAAAAAACCTTTTACAAACCACCTCAAATCATTTTTTTCCATTTTCTTTTTAATAAAGGCTATTCCAACTTGTTCAGGTGTATATGATCATTACAAATCTTATATTTTTTTGTATGATCACATGTCCATCTCAACATTCTCATTTCGGCAAATCAAATTTTATGTTCACATTGTTCTTTTAAAACCCAACACTCACTACTAATATCATTGTTGGTCTTATAGTAGTGTAATGAAACTTCCTATTTACTTTGTTAAGTCTGACCACAAATAACTATTGTAACTTTTCTCCATTTACACATTTTGCTTGAATTATATGATTAACATTATTTTTCAATTTCATCAACTCATTGTACAATTGATCCTAAATACCCTCTGAAAATATTTTTACTCATTTTATGACACAAACACATATGAGTTAGTTAAAAAGTTAATTTTTGTTATAAATGAAAGACCTAAGTATTTTTTTTGTGATAAACATATCTCTACCCTTACATAAAAAAATAGACTATTTATATTTAATTTTTTCTAAAATAATTATTTGAATATGGTTATGAGATTCTAGGGAAAAAAAGAAGAGAAAATGAGAAATACAGATCTTAAACGCACATTTGTCACCCATACTGCCATACTTACTATGAGTATTTTCCTTCTTCTTTTTTTTGGCAATCCTTGATATTTTTCTGTCAAACTATATATATTGACTGGACATACATGGGTGGTTTTCATTTTTCAACACAAATTATTAAAAGGAGGAATATTTTTGTGAAAATGGCAATAAGGTTTCAAAGATTAAACATATTGGCAAAAAAGTCCTACAAAAAATTCACTATCAAAGAGGTCTCAAGAGACTTTTCTAATATTAAGTTTAAATGTGCAATTACCTCTTTGCCCCTAGTCATTAAGAAAGAGGACAACAGAAGGAAGACACATTCTCGTGCCATTTGTGTTTGATTCTCTGCTTCTACTCATGGAAAAAAAAGAGGAAACCTAAGCAAGAAAGGCAAGGTGTGTCTTAAGGCAAGTATCTTTCTTTCTAATCTTATGTGGAAAGCTTAAATTTTGCAACTTTTATCTATTTTCTTAGAGGCTATAAGCTGATTTCATTTTTTTTAAATGTGGGTGTGGATGTTTTATGCATTAAGAATGAAGAATTTAACAAAGGTTTGAGCTTGGGTTCACATTTGTGGACCATGTACTCTAACCCAAGGAAGTACAACAAATATTTTGTGAAAGACATCATCTTGAGTAATGAACTTGGGGTTTCATTGTATTTGGGTAGGGTAGTGATAAAATGTGCTTTATTTCTTTTAGTATGGTAACAAAGAGACACCTTTGTTTTTTAGTGGCAAGGAATGAATGTGAAGAATGGATTTTTACTTTAAATTGTTGATACGATGTAAAATATATATTGTTAAAATCAACAGTTATAGTTGTTAATAAGGTGTTATAGTTGTTAATATATATTTGGACAGGGTTGTGACATTTGGTGCTCTGTTTTTTGGTATGGTAATAGAGGGAATGCTGTGTTTTTAAGTGGCAATGAATGAATGTGATGGATGCATGTTTACTTCAAAATTGTTGATATACGATGTAAAAAACTTGTTATTAAAACCAACAGTTGTTATTGTTAATAAGGCTGTCACAAGTGTTAATACATATTTGGGTAGGATTCTGACAATTTGTGCTATGTTTTTTGGTATGTTAACAAAGGGAATGCTGTGTTTGTAAGTGACAACGAATGAATGTGATGAATGTATATTTACTTTAAATTACTGATACGATGTAGAAAACTTTTTGTTAAAACCAATAGTTGTAGTTATTAATAAGGCTATTACAACTGTTAATACATATTTATGAGGCTTGTTACAATTTGTGCTGGTATTTTGGTATGGTAGCAAAGGGAATGCTGTGTTTTTAAGTGTTAAAGAATAAACGTGATGAATGTATGTTTACTTTAAATTATTGATACGATACAGAAAACTTATTAAAACTAATAGTTGTAGTTGTTAATAAGCCTGTTACAATTGTTAATAATGTTGGATGTTACAGATTGTCATTAAAAATGGCTAGTACATCTAGGGTGGCCAAAAAGAAAAAGAAGGGAATCTCAGATTCAAAACAAAAAGATTTATCATTGTGAGAGATGTCTTGAGGCTGTATATATAGTGAGAACATGCAAAAATCTAATTTCCATATGAAAACTTTAGTTCTTGTACATGCTTTTGATAGTGACTTTTGTTAGTGTCATCTCTTAAATTGTCATGCAAGTGATCTTCAACTTCTTCTATTATGTTGATCATATTAGCAGCTACACTTACAGAGAAAATAATAATTCAAGTCATGTCCAAGGACATTGTCCTTAAGAACTATTCTGCAATTACCGACAAAATAAATTTTTCTTGCAATAGCAAGATGAACAGAATAATGAAATATAATAGAACTTAGCAGGCTAAGAAAAGTATTCAAGAGGAGAAAGATAAGTTCTTGAGAACTCAAGTGTCATATATATAAACTTCTTGCAAGCACCTCCTTATATAAGTTAAAAGTTCAGAGACGTTTAACAGCAAAATAAAGCACGTTAATGCCCATTAAATCGCCATAAAATTGTTGAAAACCATCAACCCCTTTTTGAAAGTTGGGAAGTAGTAAAATATATTAATTGAATTGGTTTCAAATGTTAAGATATAAATATGCTTTAAGATTATTCTGTTATGACCTTAATAGCTAGGAAATATTCAAGAAATTTGCTCATTTAATCAAATGCTTCAACATCAAATTTTAGAAATAATTATAACTTAAATGACATTTAATGGTAAGCCTTATATTCCAAATATAAATTTGAATTTCACAAAAAGTCTCTGATAAAAATGCCTAAACCATGTTTAACTCGCCCGTAAGGGGTGGGGAGATATTACTGGATTTCTTCTAGTGGCCCATTATTATGCGAGTTCAATTCTCCTTATACTCCATTTAGTAGCCTAAGATCACTTATTACTTGGACCCTTACAATCACAAACATTGTGGAACATATTCCTTGTGAATATGTCTATATACATATACAAGTGGTGAATTCTTACAACTCCTATGGTTTTTTTTGTGAGATGAGAATTTGGTGTAATTACTACATAGATATTAATAACTAGCTATATTTCATATTTGGATGTTTTATGATAGCAAGTTATGGACTTGTTTGCTGTTTAGCTTATCGCAAGCGTACTGGTCGCAAGTAGTATAAAATAATCGTTCCCACGAGAACTAAAGCAAAAGTGGATTAATCATCACACTTTTGCTACCAATTAGGTAAAGTGAAAAGTCATTTTGAGTATTTCAATTGGTGAAACAATTTGTGGTTCAAAATAAACTAAATTAAAAGAAGCAAAGCAAAATTGATTCTAACTTAAAGAAATTAAGACTCTAGGATCACTTCTCTCCTCTATACTTCATGAGATCAATTAATTCATTTTTAACTAGATTTAATGAAAAATCATGTGTTTGTCTAAGATTAAAAAATATTGGAAAAGCTCTCTCAAGTTAAAACCAACATCTATTTTCAAATAACTTATTCAATCTCTTATAACAAGTTAGTGAAAATAGTCATTAAGCTCCAATCTTATAGTAACAATACTAGGTCAATAGATAAATCTCTTTCCTACTAATAAACTCTCTATTCAAATATAAATTTCAAGTCTAGCATGATTTTATCATAGTTCTTAAAGCAAGATAATCTCTTTCAAGCATCATCTAACTCAACAAATCACCCAAGTGGTGATCAAGCACTTAGAGGCATTAGGCACAAGATAAAATCAACACATAATACTTCATTAAATGCTGGAAAAGAAAAAATACAAAGTTTTAATCCATATAGAGGTTTGAAGTCATCCTAGAACAAAGGATTTAGTTGCTCACGACAAAGAAATAGCTACAACTATTCAAAATAATTACAGCTATATCAATGAAAACACAGAGAAATGGAGGAAGAGTGAGAAAAACCACAAATTTTAGATCAAAATCCCTTCAATCTTCAAGTCTTAGCCTCCAAATCTTCAAGAAGGAGCAAACCCTAGCACACAAGTGAAGAGGTAGCCTTTGGAAGTCAGAATTTGGGGATTCTCAACCTATCCCTAAGTTTTATACTTAGTTTATTAGCTCATTTTTCAAAACGCACAACATTAGTTTTGTGTATTCGCTGTGGGTTCGCTATAGTGAATGCCACAATGAAACTTGACAAAAAGTTTCTAGACACTTTTGTTGTGGCAATTGGCTATAGCGAATCCACGGCCAATAGGTAGACAACATCTTTTGCAGTAACTTCATAGCCGATACATCTTTTATATTGCTCCTTTTGATCCTCCTCTTGCTATCTTTTATCCTTTTGTCCTCTTTACCATTTTCCTTGCTCTTTGATGGCTTTCTACACTTGTCATCTTCCGTCTACAAGGAGGGGAAATGCATGAGCTCTTAAGCTTTCATCTAATAATAACAGTTATCATCATTTGCCTCATAATTCAACATAAATTGGTATTTGCCCTTAGCTCACCGCATTTATTCCAAGAATATCTCAATATGCACAATTTAAATCCAAAAATGAGTGTAAAGATAAGAAGTATGCTGGAATATTATCAATTTTCAAGAGTTAACACACCCCCAAACTTGAACTTTTCTTGTCCTCAAGCAAAGAAATTTATCCTTACTGAAATAATCAATTACTCATCATTTAAACATTAATGCATTTATCCTTATCACTACTCAATAAGTTATATCAAACAAGAAATGAAGGCAATATACAAATATTAATGCTTTATAGATTTAAAACATGCTCTTTAAAAATTTCTAAGTGTGAGTGTGTGAATGGAGTTAACATTTATTCCTTTTGCACTTGCAAAAGTCAAGATTAGCATTTCAAATCATATACCAATATCAAGACAAACAAATTCATTATCCTCTAAGTCCTTCCTCTTTTCTTCTAATTCACTCCACTTGACTTAAAAATTAAAGGGACTTTCTTAACTTGTAATTGGGGCTAGTAGTTAGGGCTTATAAAAGAAGAGATAAAGGATAATTAACAAAAACCTTAATATAGATAATAACTAGTCAAGGGCTCTCTCTCTCTCTCTCTCTATTTTTTTAATGTACTCCCCTAAACTTCTAACAAATTGATATTTTCATATCAAGTCTTCTTTGACAATTTTTTTTCCTTTTTCAATATATACACATTTTTTTGGTACTTTAGCTTGATTTCTATACATTTGAACTTTTTAACTTTCTACACTCTCTATCCTAATCATTTGAAAATTTGCGCAACAGTACCATATTCTACAACCCAATCAATTATCATCTATCACAAAGCAACAAAATTATGGTTTTTCACATTGACTAAGGTAGGTAGATGTTAGGTTTTTTTTTTCAAAAATGTTCTTTCATTGGTTTTTCCAATAGGCTCAAAATAAAGGTTCAAAGGGAATAACATCAACAGAGTAAGCTTGAAAGGCCCAATCTCATTTTATGAAGTTCCCTAATCATTTTTCCAAATCTTATGAAGTAAACTAAAAGTTTGAAAAATTCCCTAAAAGATTTTGAAATCAAAAGATAGAATCAAGGTATACAACCTAATTTACTTAAAAATTCTTGAAAAACATGCTTTAGCACTACAATACACTCTTCAATGCATATAAATCAAAATTTTCTATCTAAAATAAAAATTGAGCACCCTTTCATAATATTGGATCATCCAAATCATAATTGAAAAGTAATCAAGAATTTCAACTTAGTTTCAATTTCAAAACAATTTTTTTTAAAACAAGCACAAATTTAAGATTGAAAAATATCAAGCATTCCAACAATTTTCTAGCAAAGTATATTAAAAAAGAGCCAAAATTTTCCTATGCACTCCCAAAATTGTCAAAATTGTGCAAAAAATTGCATCATACTCCCAAACTTAAAATTAATAATGTCCTCATTGTTAACCTAAGAAGGAAGGGAAGCCAAATGAACAGCACCTGTACAAAATGTAATGTCTCTCTACACTATTCACAAACAACTAATAGATATATTCAAGTAGGCCATCAGTAGCCTAAACACAAATCAACTTTCATCAATGCAATAACTAGCCTTCAGTAGCTAGTTTTATCATGATTAAAAAAAACACATACAGGACATCGGGTAACAAGCAACAAATGTGAACAACACAATTACTGTGAGAAGATTCCATGATTTTAAAAAGCATAATGTATTACTATCAACAATTCTAACTTTAAAGAGTGTGCTATGAGCCTTTACTGGCTCATTTCCAAAAACAAGCAAGAGACCATCAGTAATCTTATGCTCATAGAGTTCTAACATTTGGCACATGCAAGAAAACTAGAGCATTTGAAGAGTCCTAGGCAAAACAATGAAAGAAAACATGCAAACACACATTAAACAAACAAAATGTAATCCTATGAAGCAAAGAAAAGGAAACTGACCTATAGAAAAGATTCCCCCCAAACTTTAGACGAAGTCCAAAGCTTCCAAACATCATTCCAAACCTAAACTTATCCTCACTACCTTGTATGATCTCAAATCATTTCATAAAAACAATTGCAATGAAAACACTATAGACATCTTATGGGACAAAGAACAAAACAGAAGTTTCACAACCAAACATTTCATATCCACTTACACATCAGTATGCAAGTCATTAGAATTAGGCTTTAAAAATTCAATGCCATTTGGAGATTAGAAAAATCTGGAAGCATGTATCAAAGTTTATAGCAAATTCTATCAATCATCAGTTGGTAATAATTAGTCCCAGTATAAAGCAATTTGATGCACTACAAGAAAGCAATGAATGGTATTCTAGTAAGCACAATTGACTAATGAAACAGGAACCCGCGTAATTTTAAAAATGAGTCCAATCAGTTTTTCAAAAAAAAAAATTCACTGCCAAAGCTATTTTGAAATCTTTTGAAATTGGTCAAAAACAAGAAACATTATTTTCAACTTCATTTCAGTGTATGAAAGTGCAAAAAATCAGCTTCAAATTGCAATTTAGAATCATTTTCACATGTTAAAACAAAAGCATTAATTAGTAGCAAATAGTCCATGTTTGATCAGCCAATTATGATTAGAATAATAGTCAAAACCATCAAAAGACATCATCAATTAGATAGCAACCAACAATAATTTCTTTAATTTAATTTGTAAAGCACATATCAATTTCAAGTCTAAAAATCCACAATCCCCAAGACAAAATCATATAGTAACCTTTAGTAATTGCAACAAACTAAACATCAAACACTAGTCAGATCCAAGCTTAATCTACCATAGTCCAAAAATTTCTCAAGCCACAATGTCAAAACCACTTAGTATATGCATGCCATCTAAAAAACAAATCCAAACATAAGCATCTTGACTAATTGTCAATGTCTTGCTGAAATCTTGTAGGTACATACTTAAATTAGGAAACTTGGGAGTAAGATAAAATTGATTTTCCACATAAATAACATATCTGGAATTGGAACAAGAATAGAAAGGCTATACCCACAAGTTTCAGAGTTTAAATAAATGTTTGTGGTTCGCAAGATGACCATGACATATCCAAAAGCAGTAAGGGAATTAAAAACTCAAAATTGATCAACTCAAAGACAATTATAACAAACCAAGTAATCCTTAAAGCTTCAGATTAATCCTCAACAATTTAAGTCACAATGCTAGCCTGTCTGAGAAAGATTCAGAGTAGAACTCCCAACAACACTTATTATATGCAAGTAATCAAGCTTTATTTAAAAAAACAGAAGTATTTTCCAGGTCTCTTGAACACCACACATATATATAGTTATGAGGAAAGCACTACTAAAAAACTGACGATTCATAAATGAAACAAGCAAATAACCAGTCATGCTCAAGCCAAAATAATTCAAATCTTATTTTAGCATGATAATTGACTGAAAATCTCAAAACCCATCCCTCATATGCCTAAGAAAGATTTAGCCTTTATAAACTCCAAGTTAAATCTCAACACTAATCTACCCAATCTCAACAACAATAACAATGACATACAAAAAAATTGAAAATTACCTCAAAGATGTGCAATGAGAGCCTAAAAAATTAGAGGTGAGTTAGAAGATGCAGCCACAAACAAAATAACCTTTCAACCCCAAAAGATCATATCTGAGATGAACAGGAGAGTAAAGGCTCTTCCTTTTACGCTAACAAAGCATGAGTGAAGAGGGAGTGAGGACGAGTAAGCAATCTAGGTACTAAACTGGAACAAAGGTGAGCGAGCAGGTGAGGGATGATCTAAAATGAGAGTGAAGCTAACAGTGAAAAATGGGATGGTGCAGAGAAGGGAGAATGAATGTGGGATCTACAACTGTGACGAGAATGAATGTGAAACTATGAGGTAGTGTTCTGGTGGGTGTTGTGATGGTGATGGGGTTCGAGAGTTGTAGAAATTGCAAGTTACAGTGATAGGCTCAAATATGGTTTTAGAAGAAGAAAACAAAAATTGCTGATGGTGACAGGAAAAGAAAAAAAACTCACGACAGTAATAGTGAGAAGCAAAGAGAGTGGGGCTGAAGTTAGGTGGTGGCGATAGAGAGGAATGGAGGGAGGTTGAGATAAAAGGTGGTGACAGAGATGGGTGGATATGTGGCTACTGACAGATGTGGCTAGAGATGAAACGAGAGAAATAGAGATATAGAAGAATGAAGGGGGAAAAATTGGTGATGGTGGGATATGGGTGATAAAGAGTGAGGTGATGATGATGGTGGCAAAAGTGCAAATGGAAGAAGGTTAGGGCCTGTTTAGATCAAGGAAAATTTGGTGATGGACATAGAAAATCAATGAATTCTAGTGGCATTAGTCGTTTGGATCGAAGAATTCAACTGAAAATGTTTTTTCGCCAGTCGAAATTTTCTCTCCTTTAAATGAAAATTGTTTCCCATAAAAAATTGTAGGAATGAAAATTGAAGCTGTGTTTGAATTTGGCTAAAGTTAGTAAAGCCCTTGATTTAATGGAGTGTAAGGATAAAAAACAAAGGAGGTGAATGTGAACTCTATTGTGGATGTGGGAAAAATGAGTACGTTGAAGAAGGTGTTGAGTCAGGGCAGTTTTTCGATGATAAGATCATTTCTTGCAAAAAGTTTTGTTGTTTAAGTTCATTCCTTTCCTTTTGTTTATTTGACATAGTGCATGATGTTTGTTATTTGCCACGTGGGGTGTATCGGAGGACCTGCTGGAGGTGGGACCTCCAATGTTGATACAGAATTTTGCTGGCTGAACTCTTCCATGCAAGCACCGATGTGGTGAGAGTTAGTTAAATCTAGTTTTCCTCACACATGCTGGGTTCACCCATGTTAGCGGTACTGACTAGATGAAGGTGGTGGGTGTGGGACAAATTGCATTGCAAACCATCCCTTAACCATAGTAGAGTAACATAACTTAATGTTAAGCGTATGTGGTCACTGTTAGAACTGGCTGTCACCCAAGAGGGAGGGTGAATTGGGTGTCTGATAAAATCTTATGGATTTGTAAAATCCTTTCGAATATTAATCAAGGTAATAAGTATGAAAATAGTAATCCATAAATTTAAAGATAATCACTCAAATGAGATACACTGGAAATATAAAAGATAAAGGAAAAGAGTGTGCAAACTACAATTTATCTTGGTTCGGTCTAAATCTCGATGACCTACGTCTAGTCCTCAAGCTCTACTTGAGATTTGTAATTCACTATCTTCTTGTTTGAATCAGGTGCAAGAGAAGCTGCTACACTTCCTTAATTTTCTCAGGTACTTGAGAACCTTTACATACAATAAGTTTACATCGGGTACTTGTTAAGCCTTTGTAATTCTCTTTGAATTACTCCTCCTTACAACCCGTAAGGATACAACTTAATGACAAGGATTTACAAGAAATATTTTCTCAGAAGAATAGATGAATAATCACTGAGGCTTAAA
The DNA here is from genome assembly GCA_037177275.1 of Acacia concinna. Classification (NCBI taxonomy): domain Eukaryota; kingdom Viridiplantae; phylum Streptophyta; class Magnoliopsida; order Fabales; family Fabaceae; genus Acacia; species Acacia concinna. The sequence goes on along the minus strand of JBAGKO010000002.1, from coordinate 1,774,010 downwards.
ATGTAAGACTCTCTCTATTAGTATATTACATGATTGTTAAGAAACAAAGAGTATGTAGAATCAGAAGGTTGGCATTTTGATACTTTTCTCATGTAAGCTCTTGTCCATCGTCACCTTGTTCATCTTGAATGTTTCTCCTTTTACAGTTGGTGTATATTTGATGACCATTAGAGATAATGAAGTGTCCATTATCTCGTTAAGAAATTTTCTTTTCGTTGAAATATAGTTGTTGGAGATCCGACTCAATTTTGGCTTTTTGTCATTTTGTGTTTGATTCCATATTTGAATCTTCTAATCTGTTCTCAAACACATATAATAACTTGTAGACCTATAATTGAATCAAAGATTACTGTTATGATGCTCTGTTTTCTAGATCATACAAACCTTGAGGTTTTATGTTTTCCTTGAGGTAATCTTAAGAAATCAATATTCTCAAGGTTTTAGTCAATAATTAACTCAAAATGTTTCAGGAGAATATTTCCTCGAGGACTTTATAAATTGGAATTACCTTGATGTTTGGAAATAACCTTGAAGTTTCAAGCATATTAGATCACACCCTTGAGGGATAAATTTTAACTCAAGATTACTCTTTGGAAATTATAGTACATAGTATGCTTGCATCTTTGAGGTTAAAGTCAACCCTTGAGATCTTAGGTTTTAGTTAAAAAGAAATTCAGAGCATTGAGTTAAAAGAGCTTAGTATTCTCGAGGTCAATGAATAGCCTCGAGACTTCTTTGATGATGACCCACTTGTAAGGTTTTAAAATACATAGCAAGGTTTTGAAATAGCCTTGCAAGGTTGCCAGAATTTGTCTTAGCCTCGAGGCTAGATACCACCCTCGAGGCTTCTTCCAATTTCTCAAGACTGCAAGGTTTCATTGTAGCCTTTCTCCAACAGTAAGGTTTTATCCTAACCTTGTTGTTGTGGGAAGGTCCCGTAACGTTGAGGCTATACCTCACCCTTGAGGTTGGGATCACATCTTACTAACAGCAAGGTTTTGGTCCAACCTTACTGCCTCAGCAAAATTTTCCACAAACCTTGCAGTTGTGGTAAAAGTCCAATAACCTCAAGGTTACCATCCACCCTCAAGGTTGTAGTCATAACTTGCTAATAACAAGGTTTTTGTCCAATCTTACACCCACATCAAGGTTTGAGACAAACCTTGCCATTGTGGCAAGAGGCCTGTAACCTTGAGGTTATCATCTACCCTTAAGGTTATGGCTCAACCTTGCCAACTACAAGGTTTTGACCAAACCTTGCATCAACGGCGAGGTTTCACCGAAACCTTGCTTCCCAAAGAGGATTCTAGCAAACATGTCAGTTTTATATCTTGATTCAACTTATTATTCTAGCTACAAATCCAGCAAATTATATATTCCTAAAAATATCTTTGAGTCCTCTTTCTAATGTAAAAATAATCATCTTCAAATTCATAGTATTCGGGAAGATATGATCAGAAGAATATAGACTGTTTTGGAACATGCGTCAAGCCACAACGTCATTTTTGAAAATACATAACGCCCTCATATCATCTTTGTTTTGGATGATCTTAGATTCATTGGAAATATATTTGGGCTGTTTGGATTGACTTTTGCATAATAGCTTTTAAAGCAAACCATGGTTTCCAGAATATATTTTTCATAATAACTTTTATGAAAATCTAGGTTTGGATAAAATAGGAGTGTTTGGGTGATAATAGCTTTTACGGATTTCGAGGTAAGTATGTGAGAGGAGTTTTGTCTCGGTTTGTGTAAACCATAGTTTCATAATTGAAAAGCAAGAAAAATTCAATTCTGGAAACCATGGTTTGAAACATGACTTTTTGTCAAACCATGGTTTTCAAATAGTATGAGGTGTTTGGCAATTTTCACTGAAACATGGTTTGAAACCAAGGTTTTCACCAAACTATGGTGCCAAATAGGCCCCGAGTCTAGTTTCATACCCAAAAAGAATAGTCTCAATTAGAGTTGTGGTTTGAGATATATGACAAAACATTGAATCTTGTCTGGATTATCTGAAGCAAATTAAGCTCCAACTTTGGAGA
>JBAGKO010000002.1:1753666-1771865 GCA_037177275.1 Acacia concinna | reverse complement strand
TGATTGTGATTCATTGCTAATGTGGTGCATTGCATATTTATTTATCACATCTTGCATGATAGAATTTTGTTACTACTGGGATTCAATTGAATCTCACCCTGTATTATTTTTATACAAATTAACCCAGCTGAAGTCAGTAGTTCTAAAGGCAAAACAATTACCTGAGGCGAGTGAGACATGCTTGACAAAAAATGAAGCCGGAAACTTAATGTATTTCCTTTTGACAGATTTTTGGGACTGAATTTGTGAATATTTGTATATCCTTCAGAAAGGTCTTATATTGTAAACGAGTACTATATACCAGTACAATATATTACGATATTATTTCTACTCGCCATTTGAACTACGCTCTATTACACTAATAAAAGTCGGATCAAAAGGAGGGTGTGATAGTTGGTGTACCATGGTATAGATGAGCTATCAATAAAGAACAACTGCTCATTCGGAAATGACTCATGAATCATATCATATGCATCAAGTTGAGTTTTAGTACTCAACTATGAGAGATGATCTGCCACTTGATTCTCAGTTCCCTTTCGGTTATGATATTTAAGTCACACTCTTGAAGTAGAAGAGCCCATCGAATTAACCTTGCCTTGGAATCTTTCTTAGTGAGTAGGTACTTCAGAGCAAAGTGGTCTGTATAAACAATGACCTTTGTACCCACAATGTAAGGCCAGAATTTCTCACAAGCATAAACTATGGCAACTCCTTCTCTGTGGTAGTGTAATTAAGTTGGGCACCATCAAGAGTTTTGCTTGTATAGTAAATAGGATGGAATAACTTCTTCGCTTTTTGCCTAAAGACAGTACCAACTGCATAATCACTAGCATCAGCCATAATAATGAACGGTAAACCCCAATCCAGAGCTACTAAGATAGGAGCTAAAATGAGACACTTCTTTAATTCTTCAAAAGCTTGTAGGCACTCATCATCAAACTTGAAATCCACATTTTTTTCCAACAATTTGGATAACGACTTAGCAATTTTAGAAAAGTCTTGGATGGATCTTCTATAAAATCTGGCATGTCCAAGGGAACTTTAAACACCTTTCACATTAATAGGTGGATGTGATTGCTCAATGATTGCAATTTTTGCTCTATTGACTTCCAAACCATTATGAGACACCCTATCGCCAAGTACAATGCCTTCTTACAACATGAAGTGACATTTTTCCCAATTGAGAATCAAATTCGTTTATTCACACTTTTAAGCACCACATCCAAATTTTCCAAGCAAGAATTAAAAGATGGACTAAAAATAGAGAAGTCATCCATGAAGACCTCAATGGTCTTCTCAATCATATTATAAAAAATAGACATCATTTAATGTTGGAAGGTGGCCAAAGCATTACAAAGTCCAAATGGCATGCTTTTAAAAGTGAAGGTTCCATAAGGACGTATGAATGTCATTTTCTCTTAGTCTTTCAAAGCTATAGCAATCTAATTGTACCTCAAATAGCCATCTAGAAAACAGAAAAATTCTTTGCCATATAGCTTGTCAAGCATTTGATCAATGAATGGCAATGGAAAGTGATCCTTCCTAGTAGCAGTATTAAGCTTCCGATAATCCATACACACTCGCCATTCAGTCACCATGCGAGAAGGAATTAGTTTATTTTGGGAGTTAGCCATTACAGTTATGCCACCTTTCTTAGGAACATATTGAACTGCGCTCACTTGTGAACTATCAAAGATGGGATATACAATTCCAACTGAGAGATATTTGAGAATTTCCTTTTTGACAACTTCCTTCATAACAAGGTTCTAGCATCTTTGATGCTCAATAGAAATCTTGTGATCGTCCTCCAACAGAATTTTGTGCATACAAATAGAAGGGCTTATTCCCTTGATATCAGCTATAGTCCATCCCATGGCACTCTTGTGTGCCCTCAACACTCTTACTAACTTCTCTTCTTGCAAATCTAAGAGGATAGAAGAAACTATGACTAGTAAGGTCTTGGAATTCCTAAGATAAGCATACTTGAGGTGAAAGGGTAATGGCTTTAATTCTAAAATTGGTGGAGATTCAATGGAAGGCTTCAGTGGCGTACTTAAGGCATTAGATACTTCAAGTGGCTCAAAAGACCTTGGCCTCGAATAAGGAATTGATTCTAAATGAAGAAGCTCTTAAACAACACCTTCATCAATTTTCTTCAAACTCTTCTCACCAATCAAAGCTTCTAAAGGGTCTTTGATCACGGAGGCACATAAATCATATCATAAAATTGAATCCACAATGTGAATAAAGGAGCATTGAGCTAAATCATCATAAAACTTCAAAGCTTCTAGCATGTTGAATATTAATTTCTTATCACCAACCCTCAAGGTAATCTCACCCTTATCTACATCAATGAGAGTCCTTACAGTGTCTAACAATGGATGCCCAAAGATGAGAGGAATTTTCCAATCAACTTCACAATCAAGCACAATGAAATCAGTTGGGAAGATGAACTTGTCCACCTTAACTAGGACATCTTCAATTATCCCTCTAGGTCTATATGTACTTCTATATGCAAGGAGAAGAGTAATCGCAGTGGGTCTTGGCTGTCCCAATCCCAATTGGTTAAAAACAACAAGAGGCATCAAGTTAATACTTGTACTAAGATCACAAAGAGCCTTACCATTAAAATTTGTCCCAATGTTGCAAGGAATGTAGAACCTTCCAGGATCCTTCAACTTGTTAGGCAAATTCCTTTGAATAACCACACTACACTCTTTGGTCAATGCCACAGTTTCAAATTCATTAAACTACCTCTTCTTAGACATCCTTTAGAAATTTCACATATTTTGGCATGCTTTCCAACGCTTCAGCAAAAAGAATGTTTATATGAAGTTGCTTGAACATGTGAACAAACCTCTTGAACTGAGAATCTTCCTCCTCCTTCTTAAACGTTTAAGGAAAAGGTAGAGGAGGTGTTAAAGTAGGGGGTTAAGGTCCTTCTTTTCTTCTCATCATTCATTTCTTGGTCCCCTTTCTTATCTTGAACTATAGTCTCTAGACTTCCTTCAACTTACCTTCTCTTCTTGGTCTCTTCCTCTTCTACCACTATATCTTCATCTAGAGCTTCTTCATTTTTGAGTTGTATGACCACTTAGTCATTATTTCTAGGACTTGGCTCACTTACACTAGGCACATCTAGTAGAACTTTGCCACTTCTCAAGCTAATGGCATCACATTCCGTATTTCCCTTTGGCTTAGGATTAGGAATGGTCTCATTAAGAAGACCACTTCTTGATTGAGCATTCATTTGTGCTGCTATTTGTCCCATTTGAACTTTAAAATTTTTAATAACAGTATCATGGAGAGAAAGTGTGGCCTTAGCCTCAATCCTTTAAGATTCCAATTTAGACAAAATTTGGGCTAGCATCTTGTCTATGTTAGACTCCTCTTCCTTTATAGGAACTTGCCTTACTTGCATTTGAAAACTAGGTGGAGAAGTAGGCTTGATACCGAAAGATGAAGATTGAGTCAATTTTTCCCTTAGATTCCATGAGAAATTTGGATGATTTCTCCATCTAGGATTATATGTTTAGGAATAGGGATTGTTCTGAGGATTAGGAAACTTGCCCATACGATTCACAGATTCAGTAGTCATATAGAGGGGGCATTAATCTGGCATGTAGACATCTTGGCATTGGTCACACACAATTGGTATAGAGCTTGAATAGCATGCACACCATGAGAAGAACTCTTTTGCATTTGAGATTCTAACACATCAAACCGCTTGCTCAATGCAGACAAAATGGTTGCTAGATGTAGAGAAGAGTCCTCCTTAGGAGCTAGCATGGCTTAGGTAGTCCTCCTGTCAATGTCTTGAGTATTGTTTGAAGACAATTGATCTAACAATCTAATTACTTTATTAACAGGAACATTCCATTATCCTCTATTAGTCATAGAGTCAACCATTACCTTTGATTAAGGATTAAGGCGATTACAGAATATTTGGACGATAACCCGTTTATCCACCCCATGATTTGGACAATACTTTATCAACATCTTATATCTTTCCCAAGTGGCATAGAGATGTTCATCCGGATATTCCTTAAAACTAAGAAACTCCTCTCTAGCTTCCACAGATTTGTCATAAAAAAAGAAGCAAGCTCTGAACTTTGTTTCAAGGTCATTCCAAGAATTAATTGAGCTTTCGAGAAGATTGTTGAAGCAATCCCTAGCCTTTCCATGTAAGGAAAGTGGAAATAACCTTAGCCACAAAACATCTTGGGGAACTCCATTTTGCTTAAAAGAGTCACACACCTCCAAGATATACCTCAAGTGCTTGTTGGCATCTTCAATGTAAAGACCATGAAACATCCCATGCAATTGAAGCATTGTGATCATAACATGCTTGATCTCAAAGGTATGAGCTTACATTTTTGGCATATGAATGTAAGATTGAGAACCTCACATATTTTGACTAGCAAAAGCATTGACAGTAGCTGTATCATATTCATCATTTGCCATGGTTGAAGATTTAGTTTCAATTTCTTCTTCAACAAGTGCACTCCCTCAAGTACCACTACTAATCCGTCAGAAGGCAAATGTTGCATGAACCCAAATGGTACCTAAGAGATAAACAACCAAACAAGTATCAAACTAAAACAAAAATCAAATAAGAAAAGGAGGAGAAGTATGATTATTTACAAGCTTAATCGCAATTTACTAGCACGAGCCTAGGGTTGACCAAATGACTTGTTAAATAAGATCCCTAGCAACAACGCCAAAAACTTGTTCACACTGTAAGAGCATGGGTAGCATCAAGTAATAAAGTAGTGAGTAGAGTATCGTTCCTACGAGGATTTTGCAAAACAAGTAATCAAACAAAAGGCTAGTGCATTCAATTAAGTTAAGCCAAGCAAATTTTTTGTAGGAAAATGAATTTTGAAAATTATTTATAAAACAAAAGATTGATAAGAGTAAATGATTTTCTAACTTCAAGGAATCATGACTCTAGTTTCCCTTTATACTTGATAAAACCAATTAATTCCATCTAAACTAACTTTAATCAAATATCATGTGTTTGCTTAAGATTCACATGTATTGGAAAAGCTCTCTCAAGTTAAAACCAACATCTATTTTCAAATAACTCATTCAATCTCTTGCAACAAGCTAGTAAAAATAGTCATTCAAATCCAATCTTATAATAGCAATACCAGGTCAATAGGTAAATCTTTTTCCTACTAACACACTATCCATTCAAGACATGAATTTCAAGACAAGCATGATTTTACCATAGTTCTCCAAGCAAGATAATCTCTCAAAAGCATCATCTCACTCAACAAATCAACCAAGTGGTGATCAAGCACCTTGAGGCATTATGCACAAGATAAAATCAACACATAATACTTCATTAAATGCTAGAAAAGAAGAAATACAAAGTTTTAATCCATATAGAGGTTTGAAGTCATCTTAGAACAAAGGCTTTAGTTGCTCACGATAAAGAAATAGCTACAACTTTTCAGAATAATTACAGCCATATCAATGAAAGCACAGCGAAATGGAGGAAGAATGAGAAAAACCACAAATTTTAGCTTAAAATCGCTTCAATCTTCAAGCCTTAGCCTCCAAATCTTCAAAAAGGAGCAAACCCTAGCACACAAGTGAAGAGGCAGCCTTGGGAAGTTAGAATCTGGGGATTTTCGACCTAACCCTAGGTTTTATACTTGGTTTATCAGCTCATTTTTCAAAATGCACAGTATCATTTTTGTATAGTCGATGTGGGTTCGCTATAACAAATGCCACAGTGAGACTTGACAGAAGCTTTCTAGACACTTTTGCTGTGGCAATTGGCTACAACGAATCCACAACTAACAGGTAGACTACATTTTTTGCAGTAACTTCATGGCCAATGCATCTTTTATATTGCTCTTTTTGATCCTCCTCTTGCTATCTCCTCTTCTTCTCTCCTTTTTACCACTTTCCTTGCTCTTTGAGGGCTTTCCACACTTGTCATCTTTTGCTTACAAGGAGGAGAAACGCATGAGCTCTAAAGCTTTCATCTAATAATAACATTTATCATCATTTGCCTCATAATTCAACATAAATTGGTATTTGCCTTTATCTCACCACATTTTCTCATATAATCTCTCAATATGCATAATGTAAACCCAAAAATGAGCGTAAAAACAAGAAAATGTATTGGAATACTATCAATTTCCAAGAGTTAACAGTTACATGATCAGGCTATACTTTATACATTTTCAAAGTAGGTTCATATACTTGTCCAACCAGGCACATGCAATGGTCAATGTATAAATTGTTAGAACAAGAACAAACAATTATTAATTTATGGAAAAAGAGTACTTGTTTAAAAGAAAATACATTGTCAAAATGGGTAGACACATTTGTGAAAACATGCACATGGACTTGTCAACATAATCCCATGAAGTTGTCAAAATCTCCACGTGGGCTTGTCTTACTAAGTTGTCAAAACAAGCATATGAGCTTATTAAAACAGCCTTATGGAGTTGTCAAAATCTCTAGGTGGACTTGTTTCACCAAGAAGTGCATGTGCTTGATTAATTATAAACACGTTATCAAAATAAGCATATATAGTTGTCAAAACATGTATATGGACTAGTCAAAATCTCGTCTTCTTTTTTAATGACAAAGGATAGAGGTATAATTATACATTTGGACCTAATATCAGAGAAGTCCCTTAAAACCTCTTTGATAGTGAACTTTTTTTGTAGGATTTTTTTGCTACTATGTTTAGTTCTTGAAATTTTATTGCCATTTTTATAATATTTTAGGAAAGTTAATCAACCTTTTTTTTATAAATAAGTAATTAAAAATAAATTTATGTTAAAAGGAAACCATCACATATTTTTCGAAGTGGAAGTTCACTGAAAAAAAAAATAGAAGCACACAGCCACTAGTCCACGTTAGTCGGGATCCGGTTTATGATTCGGTCACGGGCGATCCGCCAAAAAACGCGACTCAATATTAAGCAGGAATACCTAAATTCACATAATAATCTCATAACCCCGTTCGAATTCACCCTACAGAGATCGTGCACAGGTTATCCTATTCTGAGACACGGGAAGGTGCCGAACCGCGCGACCTTGAGAGGTAGAGGGATATAGAGAGGGAGATCTGCGCTCTAGGGTTTTGGTATATCCATATTTCCCAAGGTTAGTGAGTGCGCAACACAAAGATTTTCTTGTCTTTCTTGTCGTTTTTCTATGAGCTGTATTTCAATCGCTGTTGAACCCCAGGCTCCTAAGGTGATTTTCATTTGGTATATGATGACGAAATTTTTGTGTGAGAAAGAAGTGTGCTTATTATGTGCAGGGAGCGAGTGTGAGAGATTTAGAGAGAGAGGGGTGAGAACGCTGAGTGCTGAGCTGAGAGAGAAGGTGGAGAGAATTTTTCTGTTTTTTTTAATGTTTTAGGGATTTCTCCCCCTGCGGCCCTCGGTTCCCTTTCCTTGCATCTTTCCCAAGTTCCGCATGGAGCAGCGTAAACTTGTGGTCAGTCTCTGTCATTCAATTTTTGCATTTATTTCTTATCCATGTTACCCGTAAATTACAATGATAAACCTTTTCACATCGTTCCCCTTTTTAATTCGGTTTCTTTGATTAGTTAATCCTTTCTTTTGATCATATAACTGCATCTTAGGTTCTGGGTATTCCATGGGATGTCGATACTGAGGGGTTGAAAGATTATATGAGCAAATTTGGTGAATTGGAAGATTGTATTGTCATGAAGGTCAGTCCCTTCCTCCCCCGGGTGGTTTAAGCAGTCGATATATTGGTATGCCATAAATTTTTTACCATTAACCACTAAAAGGCCCAATTAAAGGCGATGATTTTATTGTATTTGTTAATATCAGTTGGTTATATTGATTAAGTTTTATTTTCATAAACGTCATACCTGTACGAACCATAAGCAATCCGATAAACAAATTGTTATCTTCCTTAATTTTAAGTTCCTCCTGTGAACTTTCGAATAGAAAATCTATTTTTTATACTGTACTGTACCTGAGTTCCATCGGTAGTGTGCACTGGTGTTTCTGCTTTGATGTATTTAGTGGTAGGAAATGAAGTAGAACTTTCTTATGGAGGGTTAATTGGAATATACAGAGTTATAGATCAAGTAAAGTTGATCACAAAATATTGTCTTTATTGTATTGAAATTGAAATTTTCTGGAGCCATGTTTTACTAATAGTATTTATGTATTTTAGGAGCGGTCAACTGGCCGGTCTCGTGGTTTTGGATATGTTACATTTGCATCAGTTGATGATGCCAAGGTAATTAATGGCCTTTCACATGTTTATATGTATAGCTGAATGCTGATGATTTACATGTGCTAATTCTTTAGTGCGATAACATTATGGCTGCAGAATGCATTATCAAGCGAACATATTCTTGGCAATAGGATGTTGGAAGTCAAAGTGGCCACACCAAAGGTCTCCAGCTAACTGATGTTTATATTTCTAATCTTATGTTTGTACCTTTTCTAGCCTGTTTTGTTTCTTTTCAACTTTTTGTTGGTTTATGCCTGCATAGTTCTAGGGACATATAGTATGATTAATTTACTTATTCTTGATATTGTGCCTTCATGTTGAAGGAGGAGATGAGGGCACCTGTAAAGAAAGTTACCAGAATTTTTGTGGCTAGGATTCCACCATCTGTGGCAGAAGCAACTTTTAGAAGGTATGGATGTGTTTTTTCATTAAATTGGTGATTGGACTCTCCTTCCCTAATTTTATCCTCTTTTAAATGTATCAAAAGTATAAGAGGAGGCAATAATGTTATAGCATGACTCTCATTCCTTTTTCCCTTCTTGCAGTCATTTTGAGAAATATGGTGAGATAACAGATTTATACATGCCAAAGGTACTTCCCTCCCTTTGATCAATTGACACATAAAATATTCCCGTTAATGTATGCACTTTGTTGATTGAACATTTGTTTGTATCCAATTGCTCTACAGTTCAGTTCCTTTCTTTCTTTTTTGAGAGGATGCATTATGATTTATAATTTATTTCACGCAGGACCAGGGCTCAAAATCACACCGTGGAATTGGTTTTATAACTTTTGCTAATGCAGGTATCTAGATTTATCCATGTTGTTTGCCCAAAGAGGAAAAAAGAAGATTCTCTCATTGTTTGCATTTTACAAGTTCATAAAGGTTCCGTACTTTTTTATAATTAAAAATCGTCTTAGCAGTTGTCTTGGATTTTGATAATCATTGGCAAAAAGAGAAATTTTTAGAGTTATTTAATAGTAAGGCAGGCAACACCCGTGTTTTTGGCAAAATACAAAAACAATGAATATGCAATTTGTGCTTTGCTCAAATGTCAGTTTGGTAGTAACACAAGTTGTTGCTGCACACTTGAAGTGAAGAAAGTTACTTTGATTTGATTTTTTTCCCCCAATAGGTTTAAAATCCTTCAAAATTGACAGATACCGGGATGTACCAATCACTGAAAGAAGCTTTTTTTTTTTTTGTTGTTGCAGAATCTGTGGAGAATTTAATGGCAGATACTCATGAATTGGGAGGGTCTACTGTGGTGGTTGATCGGGCAACACCAAAGGCAAGATTTTGTATAGTAAAAAAGTGCTGTAAAATTCTGATTAACTGTATTTTCATGGTCAGTTAGAAAAACTTTGCTGCCTTCAAATTCTTAAACTGCTTTGATGTGCCACGAACTGAAGTGAACATTGATATTTGAGCACAAGTCCATTATTTATTCACGAAAGGTTGATAACTTTTGGTGTGATCTTAGTTTATAGACTTTAATTCGATCCTTGCAGGAAGATGATTTCAGGCCTGTTGGCAGAATGCCACAGGGAGGAGGGTATGGTGCATACAATGCGTATATATCTGCAGCAACTCGATATGCTGCACTTGGCGCTCCTACTTTGTATGACCATCCTGGCACAGTTTATGGAAGTAAGCATGGAAGCAGTCTCCCATATCATTTACTAGTTGTTATAACCTGCTGATTGTCTTATTCTGTCAATTTATAGGGGGGGAACCAGTTCGTGGAATGGGTAAAAAAATTTTTGTCGGTCGTCTTCCCCCTGAAGCAACAGCTGATGACCTTCGCCTGTATTTTGGAAGATTTGGTCGTATATTAGATGTATATATTCCAAAGGTGAGAAATATTATTAATAAGAAACAAAAGCATTTGTGAATTTTGAAAGATGACTTTTTGCTTGTCTTTTCTGTTCTAGGATCCCAAGAGAGCAGGCCATAGAGGTTTTGGTTTTGTAACTTTTGCTGAAGATGGTGTGGCCGAGCGTGTCTCCCGGAGGTCTCATGAAATTTGTGGACATCAGGTACCCTTTTAATTTGGATTTGGTTCTATATATGCCATTGGTATCCCATATAAATATACAATAGTCCTCTGTTTTGCCTTTTCCCCCTCCCTTTTGGAGGTGAATGTTAAACTGACTGGGTAAGATATCTGTGTCTGGAAATAATGCCCCAGATCCCACCCATAAAAAAAGCCCAAAATTTTAAGAAGCGACTGCCTGGTAAAGGCATAGTTGTAAAAGATCAGTGGACTTTTACTGCCTAACCAATTAAGCCTTCAGTGAGATGTGGATGGGTTACAAAAGGGTGGAGTCTAGGGTAAGAGTTATTACCCAGATGTCTAGGTCATGTTATAAAACAATTCACAATGTACAGCTTGATATTATTTAATTACTAGGATAACCTTTTCCCTGTATGATGTGAAAATTTTATATAACACCGAAATCAATGATATAGGATAGTAGAAAATGATTATTGTCTAAAAACATTGTTGCTTGATGTGACCTTAGAAGGGGTCACATTTACCCATGAACAGTGCCAATCATCTTCCTTTTTTTAAAATAGAATTTCATAGATGGTACAAAATAAGATAAAAGTAGTTGCATGCTAGCAAAGTGATATGATGTTGTAATATGAATGTGAATTAGGGATTTAAGTGGCGCAATTAGAGTAGAGGTTTATTAGCTCAGCGGCGCCTTTGCTGTTACTATTTTGTCTGGCGCCTGTGTGATGTTTTTATACCATTATTTCTGTTATTCCCTACTTCCCTGAATCTACCTCTATAAGCAAGAGAGGAGCACCCATTGTAATTCAGATATTGACACATCAGTAACTACAGCCTAGTGCATGATTCTGTTTCTCTCTAATCCTCTGTCTTCTACCTTCTGATTCCCTTCCCTCTTCTATCCTAATTCTTAGAAAAACCCAAAATACCTACATTCAGATTACTAAAACCATATCACAAAGATATGATTGATATCTGTAAAGATTTAACCTTTACAGACTACGGGCCATTTGGATTGGAGGTGATAGAAGTAACTGTTGATGATAAGTAACTTATGTGAAGTTACTTATCAGAAGTTACTTGTGTTTGTGTTACGGGTAATAGAAGTGACTTATTGGAAGTGGAATAAGTAATTTGTATTTGGATTGAGGGTTGGAGAAATGATTTATTGGGAGTAGGAGAAGCGACTTTTGTCAGTTAGTTACTATACGTTACTTTTTTTGTAATGTCAGGTGACTTATAGAAACTATCCAAACACTATTTTAAAGAAGTAACTTCACTTCAGAAGTCAATTTACTTTTTGATGAATCCAAACACCCCCGTAACATCAGTCTCCAACTTGGGAATTCTTTTTGACATCAAAATGTTAGCTCCAGTGGCGAATTCTTTTATGCATATGGAGGTTTCACAGATGTACTCTTCTAAATCGTTCTGCTATAAATTCCCTGTGTATTCTGTATGTACGTAACATATTCGTAGGAGGTCGCCCCCCAAAAAAAAACAACAAAAAAATATTGTGAATACATGGTTTGAGTCACAAACTTGCATCTGCAGGTTGCTATAGATTCAGCCACACCTCTTGATGATGCTGGACCCAGTTCAAATTTTATGATGAGCAGTGTGGATACTTTTGGGGGATATGGCGGTCCTATGCGTACCTATGGCAGAATGTATGGTAGCCTGGACTTCGATGATGTAAGATATACACTAATGATTTTATGATCGAATTATTGAACTAATTGCAAAGTTTTGTTTTGATGAAATACTTCGGTTTAATTTGTATGCTTGTGTAAATGATGTAAAATTAATTAATTGTCAGCTTGTGCTAGTGTTACTTGAATCAGAAGAATCTGCTAAAGCACTCGACTATTGAATTTAAGTGCATGTTTTGAATTGAGGCCTGTTATTTGGTTTTGCAGTGGGGTTATGGGATCGGCAGCGCGAGACCAACGAGAGCAGATTGGAGGTATCGGCCATACTAGGGAGCATGGTTTTATTGAAGGGTCTGTCTGTCTTGCAGATTGCAAGGGTCTTTCTAGTTTTACCATCACCTCCGCGGTTATGGTGAACTCTTCTGTAATCATCCAGATAAACACTTGAGTTGTTATTTTTATTAAGTTATTCAGTGAGCAGAAGTAATGGAACCGGTGGTTAAAAAAACGGATTTGCGTCTGTAACATTTCTTTGCAGCCATGTCTACTGTTATAAGTTATCTAATTATAGGCCATTGGCTAATTTTATGCAATGAGCTGTGCCTCCTGGGTTGTACTGCTATGGTGATTATTATGATGACATTTTTTTCTGAATCACCATAATTACCTTTTTTTTTTATAATTCCCTTAATCTTTCTTTTACTTGATTGTGGTTGATAGAGTATCAAAGAAGGTAAATTAGGAAAAATTTGATAAATATTGGAAATGTGTTTTTCATTTAGGAGTTAAATTAACTCTACAATTTGGTCTTTTATTAAAGATTAGCGGAGTAATAAATATGGATGTAAACCCCTTTTAAGGCAAGCTAAATGCTTGACGATGAAAAGAAGATAGACTTTTGACTTCTAATTAACCGTCTGGCTCAATCCGACTGATGTAGTTCTGTGCGTTCTTGCAACTGTTATTCAAAACGACAAGATCTATAAAAGCATGCATGTACGAGTTTTCGACAGCAAAGTGCAAGGGTTTTTGCATTTTAGCGTCTGTATGATGTAAATTTTATTAGAATATTGATGTTTTTCGGGAGTTTCGTGCATTGTATGGATGCCTATAAGCCAGTTGTTAATTGTTATATAAAATCTGGTCTCTATTCTAGTGGTAGTGTATGAATTTAATAAGGTCTGTATCATTCATAGTTTATCATTACCTTAAACACTGAAACACGCTACACATTCTAGCTTCCTAACAAAAAAAGAAATGCAAATAGTAGTGATGTGTACTATGACAGTTAATTTTCAATTAAAATGAAGGCAGGAAATGCCATAAACTACTAATATAGCATATTACGGAACTCGGTCATCAAATTATTATGCTTAAGCGTAATACTAAGACAGAGTTTTGGTACATGACAGGAGAGAGTATATTAACTCTTCTCTCCATTTAATATCTTAGTCATTGGATCATGTCTTAATGGATGAGATTTAATCTTATGTATAAAATAGTATTATAATATTAAATTAAATATAAAAAAATCTACAAGTCTGATATAATTTCATAGGATTAGATCTCATCCATAATTTAATGGTTGAAATATTCAGTTGATAGCATACGACAGCCTCGAAGTGTTTGAAGTTTTGGAGATTTAAAAGAGAGTGTGAAGGCAGCGTAAATTTGGCAACATGGTTGGTAATATTATGAGCAGGCTGGGCTCCATATATACATTGACAAGGAAGAGATGATGTGCGTGAAATTATTGAAGCTACCAGACCAGATTCTAAGTTATAATTTCTACGCCCTTCAAATTCACCCAACAATATAATATTGTATTCTCTGCGACTGCAACTCAACAAAGACATTCTCTGCAAACTCAGACTGCTCTTCTGCTTAACTCAATTTTGCCTCCCTCTCCGGTCCATTTCTTCACAGGCCAACTCAGATTGCTAGCGAGGTTCCATGCTCTGTAATGTCAACCAGTTTTAAGGATTAGGATTAGGATTAGGATTAGGATTAGGGGAGCTATGAAAGCGGTTGAAATTAAATGAAGTCAAAGGACGAGGGCCCAGTGATAGTTACAAGTGAGGGGGTGTTTTGATGAAGCAATAATGTGGATGACTAATAATGTGCGTGTTACAACTTACAATAGTACTCAATAATGCACAACTCAACACACTGTGTTTGGATTGAGGAATTCATAAACTCTAAACTTCACTTCTATCTTATCTCTCATTTCAAATCCTTCAACTCTAAACTTCAACTTCCAGGAAGCACACTTCTGGAAAGATACCTCGAGAAAACACACTTATATCTATCTTTGAAAGAACAACGTCAAAATCTTCAAAGAATGAGCATGAAGTGGTATAGCATTGGATACCTAACTAATTGAACTAACTAACATAGACTAAGAAAAGGTTAGTTCAATGTAAGGGAGAGTGTTTTTTTTTGGGTGAAATATGGGGAAGCATTTAAAATAGTGAAACTGTGGAAGGGAATAATAAATGAAAGGGGGTGTGGTGGGGCCCATCTGAGAAGCAATAGGCGGTGCCGGAGGGAACGCTCGTGAGTGACTCACTGCCTGTCTCTGACTTTTCACCCAAACATCCTCAACGGTGCAACCCCTCACCATTCCTTCTGCATCTCCATTTCAAAATATTTTATTTTATTGAAGTTAAACACAGGGTAAACGTGTAAAATCACGTATATATATCTTAAAAGTGCATCTGCTACTATATATAATTTTTAAGCGTAAAAATACCTATAAACATTTAAAAATGAGACAAAAATGGCAATGCATTAATTAATGCTAACGTCTATTTTGTGGGTTCCACTTTAATAATTTTTTAATAACATTTTGAGGGCACATATATAAAAATACTCATCTACAAATCCCACATACGCGTTTGGCACCATTTAGAATCTTTAGGTGCAAAAATACCTATTATCATTATAAAAAATAGGGGACAACAATTTTATCTATGTTAATTAAGGCAAATATTTGTTAATTTACACTTTGTGGGCCTTACTTGACAATTATCTAAAAGTCCACCCTCTCTTTTTCCTACACCCCTCTCCCTCACATTTTTCTTTCTCTATCCCCCTCCAAATCATATACATACCTACACATAAGTATTGAGTCTCTCTGGCCACCTACATTGTCGCCACTTTTGTGCTACCCACTCCTTTGATTAATGAAGTAGAAAACTAACAAATGTTTGTCTTCATTGGCAGAGCTTGCATTTTTGTCTCCTTCGATTATAAGTATTTTTGAACCTATTGGAAATCAGATAATTATTAAAGTGGGGCCTACAAAACTAGAAATTAATGAATGTTTGCCTTCATTAACAGAGTTAGTATTTTTGTCGTCATAACATTATATATGGGCTTGTTTTGCTTTTACACCTTCACATCCCTCAAAACCAATTATTTTTGCACCCGGTTAGAAATAAAAAAAAAGTTTAACATGGAACCTACAAAACAATAAATTAAAGGGTTAAGTGGCAAATTTACCTCGGAAATATAGGCCTTAAAGCAATGTTGCCTTAAACGTTTTTTTGGTCTCAATTTCGCCTTGGAAGTTTTAAAATGGAGCAATCTTGCCCCTTCATTAATTTAAAGTTAAGTTTGACTTTGACTATTTTTTCATTTTTAAGTCTTACATAGATGATGACTCAGCTAAGATTTTAATCCAGGTGGCAATGGATAAAAAAAATCCACATCTACTGACTGATATTAATTTATTATCTATAAATTACTCTGATGTGATAGTTCTCTATGTCCAGCCTCAAGTAAGTTAAGCAGTTTTTTATTTCTTTGAAATGATAAATTAATATATGTGGGTAGATGTCAATTTTTTTAATTTTTTTTCTTTTTTATCCTTTATAACCTGGGCTAAAACATTAGCTAAGTCATAATTCACATAAGCCTTTAAAAATGAAAAAAAGTTAAATTTAACGATCAATGCACATTTTTAGTGAGGCCAAAAATGTATATTGACGGTTAAGTTTAACTTTTTTTTTATTTTTAAAGTTTATATGGACAATGACTTAGTTAAGGCTTTTGCCCAGGTTACAGTGGATAAAAAGAAAAAAAATCGACATCCACCTACAGATATTAATTTATTATTTTAAGAAATAAAAAAATGGTTAACTTGCTTGAAGCTGGACATAAAGAATTGTCACATCAGAGTGATTTATAGATAATAAATGAATATCAGTGGGTAGATGCAGATTATTTTTGTTTTTTTATCCACTACCACCTGGATTAAAACCTTAGCTAAGTCATCATCTATGTAAGCATTAAAAATGAAAAAAGTCAAAGTCAACAATCAAAGTCAAACTTAACTTTAGGTTAACAGATGGGCAATGTTTGCTCCGTTTTAAAACTTCCAGGGTAAGATTGAGACCAAAAAAACTTTTAGGATAATATTGCTCCTAGGCATATACTTCCAAGATAAATTTGCCACTTAACCCTACTTAATATAATAAATGATTTACGCTGTAAATTATACCATAAAATATATCTTATATTAAGAATTTGAAATAGTATAATTATAGTGTTATATAGTGATAATGCCACATTTCTTTAAATATACCAATTTATTTTATTATCTTAATCCAGCCAAATTAATTTAATCATCTTGTTATGTATTTAAAAATCAAAGGAATATAAACTTTGAATTTCCCCCATCTAATTTCAAAATATTAAAATCTGAAACAAAATAAGAGCAGGACATTTATATTAACACATATTGATTAAGGGTTTGTTTGGTATGATTTATTTAGACCAAATAAGATTTTATCCATAAAATACGAGAAAGATCCTTCTCACATATTTATTTTGTACTCCACAAATAAAATCTTATTACTCATACATAAAACAAATAAAATTTGTCATTACCAAATTCCAAGAGGTTCTCGAATTTTTTTATTTTTTTGCCAAGAGGTTCTAGATTTGTACCCTATTATTGTTCGCAAAAGAAATATACTATAAAGGGAAAGCTAAAAGCTGACACATTTCCTGCTTCAGATATGGTCAGGGATTATGTACCCAATCATTTGACGTGGCAATGTAAGGTTAGATCAAAGTTGTGAAGCGAATAAACATATTAATTAATTAACAATAATAGTTGGTAGAATAATAAAATAATACCAATATTTTAAACAATTCTCGGGTCATGACAAAAGTTTTTGGTAGTCATAAACATAATCATTTAAGGATAAGCTTGATATATAAGTAAATCATCTACCAAAACCATCTCCTCCTCCACCTCACTATAATCTAAACATTTTTGTTATGTTGAGTATATAATTTATTTTTAAAAATTTAAATTGCGATTAATTTTCTCAAATTTCAAATTAACAATTATTATTATTTAAACTCGATAATATAGTATTAAAAAAAACTAGATACTAAATAGTTATAAGGAAGAAAAATAATTTATATCAAATTCTAAAATTAAAAATAATTATATATAAAAATTATTTTATGTTATCTGAACTATGAACACCATTAACTTTGATGGATTTCTTATAATAACACGTAGTCACCGACATTGCTATACTTTATCACATTGATGATATCAACGATATTCATTGTCACCCTTCACGCCTCCTTTTTTATGAGTAGAGAACTATTTTAGTAGTTGAAATAAATAAAATATAGGTTCCTTTCAAGTTGGAAAGATGCTTATCATATTAATTTTATCAATTCCACTTTATAACTTATTATAAATAATGTCAATTAAACTAGTTTAAATTATTTAAGAATTAAGACTTAAACTATTTCTAGTGATAAAATCTCATTTATTTATGGACCGCACTGTATTAATCAGGTCTTAACAACCTCCCTTTTTTGGATGATACATAAATGGGAAAATTGTAAGTAGGTCCTACCTAATTAACAAATTTAATTGCAGTCATCTCCCAAAGGACCTAGGTGCAATTGATTATAAAGGTGAAAAGACAAATCTACCCTCTATTATACAAAATAAAACCTTGTCTTCTAAATTTAAAAATTGAAAAATTATCATCAATCATCAAATAATTCCCACATTCTTCAAAAAGAAATATATTTTTTACCAAAGATGTATACTAAAAAATCTTCAAAATTGGTGTATTCAATTTTAATTGAAGATGACATATCTGTCTTTTTACCTTCACCCATGTCCTCTAGAAGTTTATTGTAATTTGGTGATTTCGTGGAACTTAATTGTAATTAAATTCTTTAATTGAGATCTAGTTGCAATTTTTCCTACGTAAATATATAATTTTAAAAAAAAATT
>JBAGKO010000002.1:1731379-1746756 GCA_037177275.1 Acacia concinna | reverse complement strand
TCATAGATTCACAGCCCCTTCCCTTTATTCAATAGGGTAGTGAATTTTTATGTTTTTCCTATTATAAGTGATGCTTAGTGATTTTTTTTTTTTTTTTGCCAGCATGCTTTGTGATGTTCCTTCTATTATTGAAGATGTAGTTTAGAATGACGTGAATTCCCTTTCTTAAGATTTTTGTGGAGTCTCTTTATTCACCGCCACAGGCAAGAATTTTAACGTATCCTAAAACAAATTAAAAAATACCACTTCATTTTAGTTTATAGGTTATTTATATTAAAAAATTTAATTTCCAAATGTAAGTCACTTTTAATATAATAAATGAGTTTTTGACAATTTAATTCCATTAACTTATAAAGAGAGGGAAGGGATAAATGTAAACGTAAAAAGATAATAAAAGAGGAGCGAGAAAATATGTGTTTGCACCCTTTTAATTTTACAAAGATGCATACAAGAAAATACTACATCCGTTCCTATTTATAAAACTCAGTTGATTTTTTTAGAGAATTCTAAGAAAGTTAATTACATTACTTCAAGACATTAATTTTTTTTTTAAAAAAATTATGTTGTTTGACTTATGAATTAATATATAATTTAATAAAATATGACATATGATGTGATTAAATAATGTAATTAATTTTTTTAAAATTTTATAAAAAAATTAATTAAGTCTTATAAATAAAAACGGATAAAGAATATAAATTGAAACGGAAAGGTATAGATACGGGGTGAGGAAGGCGTGAGGTGGGGAGCAACGGCACACAAAGAAGGAACAAGAGTGAGCATTGGGAGTTGTTATTTTGTTGGGAGGCTGTCCCTTTATCAACGGGATTTCACAATTCACGCGCTACCTACTGCTAATTTCACTTCCTCTATAAATTTATACTAATTAATTACACCAAATTAATGAAATATAATCACACAATATAGAGAGAAGTGAACAGCAAAACAAAGAAGAAAAGGGTAGGCGTGTCGAACTATGATTTGGTGTGTGCTTAGAGTAATAAAGCAATGAAATGATGGGTTTGTTTGGAGAGAGTGATAAATAAATAAATAAATAAATAAATCAATAAATAAAAGGGAGAAGCAAACAACGACACACAATGATCATATCACATTGGTGTTGTTGTACTCTTAACGTTAACATGTCCCCTTTCTTTGTTTCCGAACATTTCTTAAGGAACATGACCCAAAAGCTAATCATCTAATCATTGGTCATTACCTATTTGCTTAACCTGCCCTGTCTCTCCAATACCCGGCATAATTAAATACCCTCTCCCTTCCCAAGTACTCCCACTTTTCCTTATTTCCCCTATTTGTATGTAAATATAAAGAAGCTTTTTAATCTAGAGTTTGTTTTATAAATCAATTAAATTCTTCATGTAAATATACAATATTATCTTTAATTTACTATTGTGTAGAATTTGTTCTTATAGACTATTGTGTATTTTGAGTATGGTCAGAGTTAGAAAGTCCTTAAATAAAGTTTAAGGTTTTATTTGATTCCAACAAAATATATTGAAAAATCACCTATAACTAGTCTTACACGAACTTATAAGATGGTTCCAATTAATTTATACAAATTAAAATATGACAATTACCTCAATAAATGTCTTTAACTGATACAAATTTCTAACCTTACCACTATTTATGGGATTTTGAAGGAGAGAGAAAAATACAAAGAACTACAAGTATTAGTTACATGCACTTTGCAAGAAACTTATAATTAAGGATTAATGATCCTCCCTCTTTTCCTTTCATCCACACACATCTGAGCCCGTATGCATAACCATCTAGTCTAATATATTAGGCGTCTTTCTAAGAAGAAATCCTTGACTCATAATGCAATTCACCTAGTGAATTGTTCGCTTGTTTATTGGTGGTACATACTCAACAATTAAAAAAACGGGTGATGAAAAGTGAGAAAGTTTTAAATATGTATAAAGTTGAAAAATATTCTCAAAGTCTATATTTTAAATCAAAATGAAAAGCACACGTAATACTATATTTTAAATCAAAAGGAGTACTTTTTAATTGGCACTCTAAGAGCAACAACTACACAAATAATATAAAAAAGGCACTGTTAATTAAAGTACTACATCCAATCTTATTTATAAAACGTCGATAATCAAATTACTTGATTTAATAAAATAGTTATAATTAATAAAAAATAATTAATATATTTAAAATAATTTTTTTCCAAGTATGCCCATTTTTATAAAACGCAAGTAGGAGAGAGAGAACAGAGTAAATATAAGCCTCACAAACTTTTTAGTTAATGCAATCAATAGAAAAAAAAAACCTATTAAATGTTTAAATAACTCTTATCATACTTAGAGTTAAGAAAACAGGCCGAGTCCGTCGAATTGGCCCTTTTAAGTCGAGGCCGGACTTACATTTAGGATGCCAAAAATGGGATCGGGCCTACAAGAGCCAGCTTTGTAGGGCCTCGAGCTTAAAGGGCTAGCCTTGTAAAACCACGAGCCATCCTTTTTAGGCCATTTAATTTTTATTTTGTGTATAACATGCTATATAATTTATTTTGGGTCAAAGCACCAACTCATTAGGCCAATATCCAATGAACACCCTCACCCCATTTGACCGCATAGACACATACGGTCGCACACTCATACACAAGACAGACACTGGACACCAGACATGCATCACACCTTCATGCTACATAATTAAATACTATGTAAAATTAAGACTTAATTGACACGTGACAATATTAAATTATGTTGTTTACTTGTTACATATGGCATACTACATAAAATTTAGATTTTATGTTGACACAATTTATGTGTTAAAATTGTTATAATTTAATAATTTTGTTTCTTTAAAAAATGTTAAAAAAATATTTTAAAAATACTTTGGACCCTGTACGGCCGACCCTAACTTTGCCACTTTCAAGCCAAATTTTAAAAATAGGTGTCTTTTTTTTTAAAAAAAAAAAAATCAAGCGTTAATGGGCGAGCCTATTAAGACCTAGACTCTTACAGGACTGACCCTAATTCCCAACATTAATATTTATACTTTTATAAAAAAATCGAGACAACTCAAATTTTGAACTCAGCATTAAAGAAACCGTGTGGGAAAATGTTTAGAGATAGAACTAAACGGAGTTTATTACAGGGAGGACCAGAGGAAGTCGCCATGGACGGTGCGTGTGTAAATACATACATACATACATATATATATATATATATCCAAGACAGACAGAGGCAAAGGAATCAGCAAGTATGAAAATTACCAACGCCAGAAACATTAATGAGAGGAGCTTTTAATAAATGAAAGGCTTCTGTTTCAATCTTTCTTCACAGGTTCGGTTCCTTTCAGAAGCTGCTGCTCCACCAATTTCCACCACCACCACCCTACTTAAAACCTTTGACACGTCATCATCATTCACACCCACCGCTTTCTTCTGAATCAAACCCCCCCCCCTGTTTTTCTATCTCTTTTTTCCCATCTTATTTTTTATTCCATCAAATTACCCTCTTCTTGAGTTTTGACCCCCAAATCACAACAGTCACGCGGGCCCACATTTTTATTAATATTTTTTTAATTACGGAGTATAAGTAATATTTTTTAAATATTTAATAATTTTTTAAAATCATAATAAATTTTCAATTCTAACAATTTAAATTTATTGATTTTTTTTTTAAAAAAATCAGGATATCCAAGGTTTTCACATCACAGGGAAGAAAAGATCCCATAAGTCAGTAAACAAAGTTTAGAAAGGACAAAAGGCAAGAAATGATACAATTTTAAAGTCTTTTGGACTACATCGTCAAAGTCTAGTGTTGAAAAAGCATGCAAAAGTGAAATTATGGATGAATAAGCAAGTACTAATTAAGATTAGGGGAATCCTAGAAAGTACTTTGAGTGAACAAGGGATTAGACATTGGCGCCGATTAGAAAAATTAAAAAAAAAAAAAGGCAACTAATTATGCTATCACAATTAAGTTAGAAATTAAAGCCGGCACAAAGTAATTAATACAGGCTTATATATTGTGTGTACGTATGAACATACAGCTAATTTATCTTCTTCTTTGTTATAACTCTGTTAATGTCTCTTCTTAGCCTTTTGGATGCATGCACATTGGTCGCATCCTAGAAATTGTATACGTTATAACGTTTGAAGCTGGCTAGTTACTACTTTTGATTCATGTCCCAACCATTACTTTCTTGTTCGGTTTAAGGTTGCTCCCATCAACTCATATACTATTATACTTCTTCTGTTTTTATTTATAGGACTTTTTAGAGAATTTTAAAATTTTTTTAAAAAAGTTAATTACATTATTTAATAATATCATATGTTATGTTCTATTACATTATATAGTAGTTAATAACTCAAACAATATAATTTAAAGAAAAATGAGAAACTTTAATATATTTTTTAAATTTTTTTTATAATTCTTTAGAAGGGTCTTATAAATAGAAACGAAGGGAATAACTAACTGACCTGGTCAAACATTTATTATTTTAATTTATGTGCAATTAATTAGCTGGATATTATCATATTAACGAGGGAAGGGTACGTACGTTACGGCAATTAATACAATAATTATACTCTTGACTTCAAATTAACCTCAAGCATATTAGCCCTTGAGAAGATCATCCCCCTATAAAGTAATATTACTTTGAATGGTTGGCAAACAAAAATACAAAACTTGGAATGGTTAGTATTCAATATTTATTTATTTTTGGCAAAAAAATATATTTATTTATTGTTTGTTTATATCAGATGTCACATCGCAGGGCAACGGTCACTTTCTTAGTCTAAGCACGTGACCCCCCAGCCACCGATATTCTCCCAAACGGCACTATTATATATATATATATATATGTATGTATGTATGTATATATGATATTACAGACAAGTTACTCTCAGATTTTCACGGAAAATCGGTGAGGTTGTATTAATAGTAAAGGTTGACTTATGGACTCGGATGTCATGTGATGATCGGCTAAAAGTTTGATTCTTTTTTCGCTTTAATGAATTATATAATTATATATATAAAATGAGGGTGAATACTATAGTTAAAATTAGGGGTGAAAGCAAATCAAACTTAGACCTAACCTATTAAAAGCCTTGGGATAAATCAGGCCTAGCTAAAGTCTTTTTTAAAGTTTGTTGAAGCTGACCAATGAGCTTGTTAGACTTATCAGGCCGGCCTGGGCTTGTTAAGTCTTTTAAAAAAAAAATCAGAAGCCCAAAATTATAATTATATAACCTTATTTCATTCTTTACTCTTCATTCAGACTTTATTTGCTAAATTCACATTGTTAACCCTCTTCAAATTTCTCTCTTCACTCTTCAGCCGCCAGCCACATCTCTTCTCTTTCTATGCTTTCATTTTGTGTTTGTTAGATTCATTAGACGCTAGATTCTTTCACTCTTCAATAGCATCTCTTCACTCTTCAGATGTCAAACTTCTCGCACATCGCTTATCGTCCTCTCTCCGTTGAAGATAAGCTTCTTGCATCTCTCCTCTTTCCATTCATTGGCGCAACTCCCAGATCTTCTCCCTCTCCAACTCAAACTCTCTCTTCTTCAATGTGGGTAGGGGCAACAACAAATCGACAGAGCATGTAAATATTTGGTGTTCTTTTCTTGTGATGTCTTGCTTATTTTTGGTTTGCTTTTGCTAATATGTTATCTTACAAATTTCTTCTAGTTTGATTTGTTTTTTCTTTATGCTAAATAGGCAGTTCTTGTTCTTACAAATTTCTTTTAGTTTATTTGTGTCAGATAGCACTCTTTTTCTAGTAAAGAAAGAAAATTTGTTCCATAAAAAGGCCTCACATTGGGGAAATCATTTTCTAGCAAAGAAAGAAGCTTTGCTCCATGAAAAAGAAAGCAACTTTAATTTGTTTTCTTCTAGTTCAATTTGATTACTTTTTGTTCAATGGAGAAATCTCAATTCCTATTTCTATTATTATACATGTCGCTAGCCTTGGTGAGAGTTGAATGAGTGGGTAGTTTTAATTTTTTTATACTTGAGAAATTTCTTTGAACTTCTCATACCACACACACTTACCAATGACTCCTTCTTTTGTTCCCATTCTTGAAATGAAAACTACATAAGTGAATCACTTCTAGTTTGTTTTTGTTTGTTATGTTTGTGTCTTGTAAATGAATCTCTTCTTATTTGTTTTGATTATGATGTTCTTGACCGCTGGTCTTCCATTTTTTTAGTATGAAATTTATTTTTGAGCGTAATGACACTTCTAGTTACTTTAATGTGCACATTAGAACTATTGATTCTCATTAATCGGAAAATGAATAAATATGCAACATGTTGAAAAAATGAATAGCATTTAAATTGCCTTAGCCTAGTGAGAGAGAGAGAGATATATATATATATATATTATGTTTTTTGGTTGAAAATTTGGCAACATGCAACATGCAACATGCAACATGCAACATGTAGAAGACATTACAATTATAAGTTTGGATTTTTCACTCAACTTTTACACTTTCTTCCTTTTTTACAAGGTGTTTGAACTTTGAAGGTCTTGTCTAATTCAAGATATGGAGACAGATTGTTTTTGCCCAAATTGCTACCAGTATCGATTGCAAACCTATTATTACATTGTGATGTACAACTGTGGGATTTTTTTCCTTAATTGATTTAAAATAGGTCTCTTTTAACATAAAAAAAAATAGTTGACTCTTTTGAGAATGCTGACCTTTTAACAGGCCCAAGCCAAACTAGGCCTGTTCCTAAGTGTAACAAAAAGGCCTGTAACAAACCACAGGCTAGGCACAAACTGATCTGCTACAATACAAGTTAGGCCTGTTAAGGTCAAAGCTTGACCTGATTCCACCCTTAATTGGAATCACTACTAAGTCTTATAATATAATGTAATCATGTTAAAAAAAATCCAATAACAAGTGAGTAATGTAAATTATTGTCATTTCACTACTATAGATTTCTTTATATTTGGCAGTTGTTTTTGCCCATATATGTCTGTTTTTCACCATCATATATTTTAACACCATATATACATATATATATATGACGATTAAACAACCACCAAATATTTATCACATATATAATAGTTTTCTAAGTTTATCCGCCATATATTTTAGCCTATATATGATGATTACAATTGAAATCACCATCATGTATTTCTGTAATATATGACGGTTTTTACAACAACTGTTATATATTATGTCCAAATTTTTTTCCCACCATTGGGGAACTTTCAATCGACCCCCTGTATTCATATGCAATAAAACAACAGCAACATACGCGCGTAGGTACATAAATGATGAAATATAAATTGAATGAATGTATAATACATACATATATACAAAACATCCCCTCCCATATATATTAATAATGAACAATGTAGATGTGTTACTATATATATTGTGTTATATATATTGCAAGTTAAGTACATATATATATAAATAATCAAGTGTCTCATTTTCTTTTCCTTAATTTAATAATAATGCCTTTTTAGTTACAATTGATTTCTTAACAGATTTGCGAACTAAGTTCCCCCTCTTTGATATTCATATTCTTTCATTGTAGTCATGGCTAATGTACAAATCATCATTCTCATTGATTTGTGTTTTAAGAGATGATAACCCTTGAAATGGATCATCCTCAGTAAATTCATTACCTCCTACATCCTTATCATTTCTTTTGTTGGAAAGCATAAGAATTTACCAGCCTTTATTTGTAAGGTCTAAAACATAGAACACTTGTTTAACTCGAGCGGCCAAAATGAAAGGCTCTTGTGTATACCCGATTTTGTTCAAGTTCAATTGTATCAATCCTAACTCATCCACTTTTAAAACAATTTTATTGTCAACCCACATGCACCCAAAGACCAGAAGATGAAGTCTTATGTAGTCCAACTCTCAAATGTACTCAACCACATCAAAGTACGACATATTTACATATATAGGATTTGTCTTTTGCACTTGATAAATGCATCATGCTAGCAAGAACAGTGACCCCACTATTTTGCATTTTGCTTCTGGCATCTTGGTCTCTAGTGCAGACAGTGTATCCATTTATAGCATAGCTAGAAAAAGAATGCACATGTCTGCTTATCCATGTGACAAAAACTTTACTTTCTCCAGCACTTAATTAGGATCATCATTATACAGGCGTCTAAATCTAGGTTTAATGGGCAAATACTATAACGTCTTCATTGGACTCTTTCCATTCACTTGGTAGCGTGACACTGAGCACAAGAATTACTCAATTAACATTTGTATTCTTTGCAGAATGTAATATAATTGTTGGGGCAAGCATGTATCTCAATACAATAGTATGAATTCCCCAACCCCATCCTAGTACTCCTTCGATAAACAATTCGCATACACCAATTCCTTATTATCTATTTTATTTAGAGCATATACAAAACAAACAACAAACACATTTAAAATTAAATCTCACTTAATTCAAAATTATTGCTACACTACTTTAAATTGGTTATCAAACACGCAATATTATGCATGCACAACTAACAAATTTAATTTAAAGCAACTAATAAAACTTTTAAAATCATCCACACAACAATATAATCTTCACATTCTCTTTATATATATCCCCACTTCATCATCAATATAAATAACATCAAACTTTAATATAATTATACAACAAATTAAGTAAATAAAGAACTCCAATATATATATCCATCACAAAACAACCCTTCGATCACAATATATAGTATAGCTTGAAGAAATAATTAAAAACGTCTGATTCATATACATATATATAACAGCCAGCAAACATTAATGTACGTAGAATAGATCTCATATTAGAGGTCGATATATATATACAACTGCAATTTAACAAGGGATCGAGCAACCAGAAAATTAAAAAAGATCAAGCCTTTGCAAAGAGAAAGTAGATCAGAACAGCTCTAGCAAAACCTACGAAACTCACGTAGCCAATACATGTATTGCATGCTACACTTTCCCAACCAGTCGTATGACCATGAGAGTAACAATGGACACAGATGACGATCTGACAACAACAAAATGAGAAATCCGTGATGGAGAGTGGAAAAGAAGGCAGAGGAGCTCGAACACCTTCGTCGCAGGTGCAAAACTTAGCTTTCTAGTGTTTTACGAAATTTCAAATGATGATGGAAAAATGGGTATATCTTATATATGAACAGAGTATATGGGGCGATTTTTATGATAAAACTATCATATATCAAATGTATGACAGGTTTTAAAATAACAACCGTAGCATATATGCCACATATATATTACGGTTGTTGTTACAAACTATCATATAATAATAATAATAATATTATACCAAAAACTGGACAAGTATACGATGGTTTTATAAAAAAAACCGTTACATATATATAACAATTAATACTTATAACTGTCATATATACTTCTGAAAAATTTCCACCTCTCAATATATTGTGGGTTTTTAAAAATCACGATATATAAAGCACCATATACACACAATGAAGTGGGAAATGTAATGATGTTAAGTTTGAATTAGTCAGCTCTCCATTTCTGCACTATTCCTGTGATTATAATCAAACTATCTTTTATACATGGTGTCATTGTTTGGTTGTAATGACAATTGGTCGCGGGGTTGCTTAGTAAATTTTCAATCCTAGAGCTAGTATGGTTAAAAAGGGATCTAGGCTATCGATTCCATTAGCGGCAGCATGAACAGCAAGGTGACACCTTTTATTTCACATCTGCTATATTCTTAACTCTGATGATATTTTTAAAGAAGCAAATTATAAATTGTTTTATCCCTCTTTGATGCTTTCGGATGGTATGACAAAAATTGCGTCCAAACTATTATTATTATTATTTGATTTAGCTATCTTTAGTCAATTTGAGTTCTTAAACTTTAAGCTTGTGCGATATTTATGAGAAATTATGTCAACATTTTATGAGTAACTATTGTTGATATTTTTCTTATTCTCACAAATAACAATTCCCTTAAATGAAGTTGTGTGGTAATATCTATTTGTATCGGTATTTCCACCTTCACTTTTATTTTTCTCTTACGCGTCTTTTCCCTTTTCTTTTTTATAATTATTTTTCAGTTGATATATTTATTTACTTCCTCTCTTTTTAATTTTTTAATATAAGGTTAGCTTCAAGTATTTTATGTTTTCAAATTGAGTTATCTTTTAAAACAGAATATTTTTTTAAAGGGTTGAAGTACTAAAATAACCTTCAATTTTTAAAAAAAAATGCAAAAGTAACTACAAAAAATTTTTTTAAGCAAAAATAACTATGAACTGTTGAAAGAGAGGTGAAACTGTTAAATCTAATTATCTTATATCTATTACAATGAATAAAATTAACCTTTTGACCTTTAAAGTCTTGACTATCTATAACTCAATCCCTAAATTGAGATACTGCAAGCATCATATAAAAGATCTATAGTTCAATTTATTCTTAAAACGAGATATTGTGCACCAAATACATTGTGAAAAGTGTGCTTCAACTTTTCTATTATCATACTCTTCCAAACTATTCATCATTTATCATTTAAAAGCAAAGAAATGTTTTTTTCTACAACGGATTTTTCTTATATTAAAGTGGGATGTTGTGGATGCCATCTGTGTCAAACAAAGGTAGAGAGGAGATACGAATTGTTGGGTACATAGATGCATTTTTTTTTTAATTTATGTAAAATTTACCTAAACAAATTTTCATATTATTTTAACAATTTCCGCCACATAGGATGACTTAGAAACATTAGAGATTAAGTTGCAAACAAGTCAAAAGTTTTAGGATTGAGTTATAAATCAATCAAAACTTTAAGAGCTAAAAGATAAATTTTTCCCATTGTAATAGATAGAAGTTAATTAGATTTAACTGTTTTACCCAATTTCTAAATTTTATGGTTACTTTTGTCCTAAAAAAATAGTTCATAACTACTTTTACACTTTTGAAAGAAGTTGAAGATTATTTAAGCACATTCACCCTTTTAATTGTCCTTTTTATTTTTCTTTCTTTTCCTTTTTTTATTCGATTTCAAACTTTATTTTTGTTTTAAAAACTCAAATGATGTATTTTATGAATAAGAAGTTATTTTTGAGATGTATAATATGAGTATACATCAAGGAACAAAAAATTGGATCGGGCAACGAACTGGTCATGGCATGGGTTTAGGGTTTAAAAGATTCAACAGGTTCAGATCTCGGGTTGAACTAGCCATATTAAAATATTGTAATTTAATTGATAATGATAAAATAACACTATATATAGACATGAAAATTAAAGAAACATATAAGTATTATTTATAATAATAAAATAGATGACAATATATTAATATATTTTTAAAATTTTATAAATAAATAGGTAGTATTCTTTTTTCTGTTTTTTCTTTTTCTTTTTTATTTTTGTTTTGCAAAAAACCGGTTCGACCAATCCAGGGCGATCTCTACTCCGATTTTTTTTAGACCAGACCAGGGGCCTGTTCCTGATTCAACAGGTTGAACTTGTCGATCCAGTCTAGTTTTTTGTACTCTGGTATAGATTCATAGGAAAAGATATATTGGATATACAAGATATAAGATATATATATATATATATTATGAGTGTGCTACAATATTCATTATCATGAGTTATATTGTATTTAAGATATTGTATAGGTGAGAGAGTTATTGCTTACCACAAGTTATTTGGTATATGATCCATAAGATATTTATATGAGTGAGGCGATTATTTCTCACCATGAGTTATACACTAATATTTAAATGTTCACTTTTACAATTATATACGCTAATATATAACTTTAAAAGCTTTCTTTTCCGAATTATACAACTAGTGAGATTAACTATGGTTGATATGCTTCATAAATTTATGTAATACGAGAATGTTGTTGTGGAGTGTTGCTTCATGTGGGACCCAGTGACGTAATGAATAGTACGGCGATGTCAAGTCTTATTATATTGTTGTGGAAATGCTTGTCTCAGAGTGTACGAATTGTATGGCTTGCTAGGCTAAGTAGAGTTATATGGCTTAGCCTATCTGTTGAGCATGGACCGGGCTTTGGGCTGTGGCAAATACTTTGTTAAAATAAATTAAAAAACTTGGAAGACAAGGTGAATTGAGATATTATAAAGACAAAGCTTTATCTTAACCGTTTTTTTTTCTAACCTTATGATCTAACTTCTACATTTAGTGCTAGAGAGGGAATGTAATACTCCCTCTCTTCTTATTTATAAGACCTTTTTAGATAATCATAAAAAAATCCTAAAAAGGATAATTACATTACTTTAAGACATTAAAGTTTGTCCTTTTTTTTTCAAACTATGTTGTTTGACTTATTAACTATTATATAATGTAATAAAATACAACATATTATATTATTAAGTAATGTAATTAACTTTCTTAGAAATTTTTTATAATTTTTCAAAAAGATCTTATAAATAAAAACAAAGAGAATATAATGTAGGGCAAATAAATTGGTTTAAGCAGTCAGGGGCCATTCTACTCCGTTGGATGATAAATAAATTCGTTAAAGCCATTCCTCAACTTGCAATTTAATTAGTCAATGTTATAATGGTTAAACGACAAGCGTAATGTCGTGACATAAGATTACTAATGATTAAGGTATTTTACTAGTATAAGAAACCAATTAAAATACTAGATTAATATTCTAACTTAGGCGGAATCCACTGTGATATCACTCTTTTTATTGGATTTTTCACTTCTTTCTGGTTTCAATTAAACTAAACTAATTAATTGGCAAATTAACTTCAACTTAGATTACATTCATTTATCTAAATGCTCCTAGATAACTACTGAAAAATCAACACAAGGCAGATCTAACAATTAATTTCAAACACAGACTCCACAAGCATACGGTTGACAACTTTCCACACTTACAACACTCCAATCAACAAGCATTCTCCATGGAATCCATCTCCTGATCATCACCGCTTCAAGAATTAACATGGAAACCACATAATCAAATTAACCACGCTTCCTTCCAGAAATTACAATGAGCAAAATAGCAATTAAAATCCAATCAACAGATTGAATTCAAGGAATAGCTTTAGTGAGTTCAAAAACCTAAACCTATATGCATTCAGTCTCAGATAGCTCAGGGGATAATGCTAAAACCATTGCAAACCGAATCAAAATACAAGAACCCTTGCACCATATCTGTTTTACAAATTTCAACCAGAAATTTACACGGAAACAAAAATCAACAAAACTCTTTGATCTACACGTCCTACATAGGTACAGAAGCTCAAATCATGAACGAATTACATGGAGAAATTAAACTTAGCCTCTGATCATGGTTGGATTCGCTGGAGAAGAAGAAACAGATTAACTGAAGCTCATTTCATCCAGTCAACTTCAAGCAACAAACCCAGTCTCTAAAGTTCACCAAATTGTCTCAAACCAATTCAGATTGAAGCGTCTCTTTAAGATCTTTCTAATGAGTGGTAGAACATTCAAATCTGTTGAGAAACGAGTGAGAAATCACGATCTGAAGTTTGCTATACAAAGCAAGAAATACAAAGCGTAAAGAATCCGGACGGAGAACTTCATTGGTAGATTCCAGCGACAGCCATCCTCCACCGCCAGTGAACCTATCCAGATCTCTAGCTCTCTCTCTCTTAGCTTTCTGACAAATTTGGAATCGCTCAAAACGGAGCTGCCTCCAGTCAGATATGGCACTCCAAAGTCCAGCTCCTTTCACGCACGAGAGCCGCTTGTTTCTGAACGGCATCAAGTCATAAAGTCATTTGGGGAAAATTACAGTTACTATCCTACCTCATATTTTCTTCCTACTTTTGGCTTGCTCATTTCTTTCCTTGCATCCAAGTCCTTACTTACTTTTCAGAAATGCCCCTAAACCTTTTTAATCTCTGCAACCACGTCCTTCTTCATTTTTCTCCTGAAATAAATCAGATAAAATGTAATACCATCAATGTAGTAGAACAAAGTTGTGCAAAGAATTGGCTAAGTTCCACTATAGGATTCAAAACAAGGTTAGGCAAACTAGCAAAAGCAATGGGAATCAAGCGTTCCATAAATACATGACAATCATGACTCTTCATGCCATACAACCTACCTTCCTTCATATTCACACATCAAGCTAGATTATACGTATAACCATTAGAGAGCTTTAAATCCTTTACCTACTAACAAATCAGACATCTTTGTTCTAAATTCAATGTGCACTTTGAGATAGGTTTCACAATTTTTCCTCTCATTTCAACAAGTTCATCATTCTTGCGCCAACAATATTCTTTTAAGTCCATTTGAGCTTGTGTATTATCCTTAATCTTCCCTTTGGTGTCCATGACAGTGTGGAACAAATTGTCAAAAACATTTTTCTCAATGTGCATAACATCAATATTATGTTGGATGAGGTTAGCTTTCCAATAAGGCAATTCAAAAAATATACTTTGTTTTGTTCAAGATGGGTCTCCTTATAGCCTTCAATTAGAATAGTTTTCCCACACTCATGAATCTTTGGCAAAGTTTTAATTCTTTCCCACACTTCTTCTCCACATAACTGAGGTGGAGGCATTGATCTCTCAACTTTATTCTTGTAAAATGAGGTTTTATTCCTTTTGAATTGGTGATCACTAGGAAGGAATTGACGATGACATTCAAATAAGGATATTTTTCGCCCATACTTTCAATTGGAAAGATTTTGAGTTCTCCATACATATAAGACATGATAATCTCCCCCATTGTCATCCAGCCAGACAACATACCATAAGCAGGAAAGTCATTTATTGTCCATAATAGTGCAGCCCACATAGAAAAATTTTATTTCAATGAAACATCCTATGTTGGCACCTCATTATCCTATAATAATTTTAATTTATCTATCAATGGTTGCAAATACACATCTATTTTGCCTTTAGGATTACTAGGACCCGGAATGATCAATGTCAAGAACATATATTCTCGTGTCATACACATCTTGGGGGTAGATTATATGGAGTAATAATAACATGTCGGAAAGAGTATTTTCTCCTAGATTGGAAAAAAATCCATCAGCACACAAGCCAAGCCTCACATTTCTTAGATCAAATGCAAAACTTGGATATGTGCTATCCAAAAATTTCCATGCATCACCATCAAAGGGGTGACAGAGAACATTGGGACCTCGACAATTCGCATAGTGCCATCTTATGCCTTTGTAGTTTTTTCAGAAATAAATAACCTCTGTAATCTTGGAATAAGAGGTAAGAAGAAAAAGTGCTCCCTTACAATTTTCTTTTTTCTTCCATGAGAATTTATAGAGGAAAATCTTTCCTTAAAACAAAACTTACATTGGGTTGCATAATGATCATCTTTATAATATAACATTTACCCATTGACACAACAATCAATTTTCTTATAATCTAAACCTAGCTTCGCCACCATCTTCTTTGTTTGGTACAAGTCT
>JBAGKO010000002.1:1710912-1728088 GCA_037177275.1 Acacia concinna | reverse complement strand
CAGTTTTAAATATAAGCCGTCATATATGTGTAAACTATATATAATGGTTTTTTTTATAAAGCAGTCATGTAATTGCCTACTTTCTTGGTCAAAAAAATCATATAATATATTACAGTTGTGTTATAAAACTATCATATATATGAGGCATATATGCGATAGTTGTTATTTTAAAAACCGTCATATATTATATGTATAAAAGTTTTATTATAAAAATTGCCCTATATACTCTGTTCATATATCAGACATATACACCCATTTTTCCATCGTAATTTGAAAATTCAAAAAACTCCATAAAGCTAAGTTTTCTACAAGCGACAGAGGTGTTCAAGCTCCTTCGCCTTCATTTTCCACTCTCTGTTGCGGATTCGTCATTTCGTCCCTGTGAGATTGTCGTCTGCGTTCATCATTGATAGTGTGGATCGTACGACTAGCTAGTTGATTGAGTCTTGCAATATGTGTAGTGCACGTAGTGCATGTATTAGCTTGCATGGGTGTCGTGGGTCTTGCTAGTGCTATTTTGATCTACTTACTCTTGGCAAAGGTTTAATATTTTTTAATTTTCTAGATGCTCCTAGAAGAGGATTAAATTGCACCTATATTTCGATCTCTTATATGTTTTACGTTTACTTTACTGGCTGTTGTATATATGTATATGGATCAGACTTTTTTAATTTCTTCAAGCTATTATATATTTGTGATCGAAAGAGTAATTAATTAGATGATGAAACTTCATGTTTTGCTGCTCTTCATTTTGCTTGTTGTGTTAGGATGAATTTATGTGTTGTTAATTAATAAGAATGCTCGTTTATATGTGTCATGGGTTGTTTTGTGATGGATATATATATTTCAAATGTTTATTTAATTAATTTATTATATAGTTATATTAAAGTTTGATTTTATTTGTATTGTTGATGGAGTGTGGATATATATATAAAGAGAATGTGAAGACTATATTGTTGTGTGGATGATTTTAAGAGTTTGTTGCATTAAATTAAAGTTGTTAGTTGCATTGCATGCTCTAGTATTGATAAATTGGGTAAATATTGTTGTCTTAATAAATTTTAAGTACTTCTTGCTTGGTAACCAATTTAAAGCTGTCTAGCGATAATTTTGAATTTAGTGAGATTTTAAGTGTTTATTGTTTTTTTGTATATGCTCTAGATAAATAGATAATAAGGAATGGGTGGATGTGAATTGTTTATCGAAGGGTTATCAAGATGGGGTTGGGGAATTCATACAATTAAGTTGCTGTAATCATATTGATGATTATTGTTGCATTGTTTGTCCTTAGGTTAAGTGTGATGTGTTCATTCAGACACTTGTGAAGAGCACTTAGTGGCTAACGATTTGATTAGAATTATACGTAATGGACAAAACATAGTGAGGAGGAAATGGAATACATGATAGTCGGTTAAACTTGGAAAGTAGGTGTTGTAACACACCGATCTTGAAAAGGTGTGAGGATGCACCTAACTTGGAAAGGTGCGTCTCAACTACCCCTTATATGACACTGATCGTCTCAAAGATTTGGTGGATGCAATTGAAGAGGAGGTCAGCAAGAATCTGGAAAGGTTTGAGAGGATGAAAAGAGATGCAGAGAAGCTTTTATATGAAAATTGTATTAAGTTCACATTTTTATTTGTAGTGTTGAACTTGTACAACTGGAAAGCAAGATATAGGTTGAGTGATGTGAGTTACATAGAGTTGCTTTCCCTTTTGAGATGAATGTTGCCACCAGGAAATGACATGCCAATAAAGACTTATGATGCAAAACAAGTTATATATACACTTGGCTTGAGTTATGAGAAGATACACATTAGCCCCAACGATTGTATTCTATTCCTCAAAGAATACGAATCGTTAACTAAGTGTTTCATATGCTCAGCGTCACCCTACCAAGCGAATGGAAAGAGTCCAACGAAGGCATTATGGTATTTGCTCATTATACTTAGATTTAGACACATGTGCAACAATGCGATTAATGCAAAATACTTGTGTTGGCATAAGGACGAAAGGATTAAGATGGTATGCTATGGCATCCTATTGACTCTGCAGAGTGGAAGGGGTTTGACCTTTAGTATCCCGGATTTGTTAAAGAACCAAGAAACCTCTGCCTAGCACTGATGGGATGAACCCATTTAGGATGCAAAGGAGTACTCACAGTGCATGGATTGTGATGTTGTTTATCTATAACCTACCTTTATGGCTTGCGATGAAATAGAAATACATGATGTTATCTATTCTTATCTCAAGGCTGAGGCAACCGGACAATGACATAGATGTATACCTAGTGCCACTAATTGACTACTTGAAGGACATGTGGAATAAAGCAAGTTATCGCTATCTTGACATGATGGACGAACGTTTTGACAAGGGTTGATGGGAAAGCAAGTCATCCCAATCTCAAATGAACAGTGGGAGCAAGCACACCTTTACGTGCTTCACAACTCAGAAGAGATTGAGTTGAAGAGTACATATGTATTCATAAAGATGAGCTTATGAGGGAAAACCCTAACAAATCACCTAGTTGGTATGTCAAAGAACACAATAAACAATTTACATCATGGTTGAGGAAGCATGTGGATGACTTATACAATGATTATCCTAATTTAGTGCCAGAGAAAGTAAAGTTATTGTCATATAGGCAAAGCAGATATGTGCATTATTTCCCTAGCTATGCCATAAATGAATACACCTTATACACTAGAGACTAAGATGCCAGAAGCAAAATGCAAAATAGTGCGGTCACTGTTATTGCTTGTACAATGTATTTATCAAGTGTAAAAGATAAGAATCCTATATATGCGAATATGTCATACTTTGGTGTGATTGAGCACATTTGGGAGTTGGACTATATAGGACTTCATCTTCTAGTCTTTGGCTGCATGTGGTTGACAATAAAACTGTTTTAAAAGTTGATGAGTTAAGCTTGATACAATTGAACTTGAATAAGATTGAGTATACACAAGAGCCTTTCATTTTGGCTGCTCAAGCTAAACAAGTGTTCTATGTTTCAGACCCTGGAAATCAATATTGGTCAATTCTTATGCTTTCCAATAAAAGAAATGATGAGGATGTAGGAGATGATGAATTGATCAGTGAGGTTGATCCTTTCCAAAGGTTGCTATCTCTTGAAACACAAATAAATGAGGATGATGCTTTATACATTAGGCATGATCACAACAAAGAAATATGTATATCAAAGAGGGGGAACTTGATTCGCAAATTTGTTAAGAAAGCAATTGTAACTAAAAAGGGCATTATCATTAAGTCAAAGAAAAGAAAATGGGACACTTGATGATCTATATATGTACTTAGCTTGCAATGTATATACCATATATATATATATATATGCAATAACACCTTTACATTGTTCGTTAATTAGTAATATATATGTTTGTTTTGTATATATACATATATTATAGATTCATTTAATTTATATTTCATTTGTGTACTATAGCTACGCTCGTATTCACTCTTGATGCAATGTATTATTATATATACACATATTCGATTACGAAATCAATGCAATGATATATATGGTATATTAATGATCATGTATATATTATTAAGTTGTGGTCGTATATATGTTTAGATATGATGATAATCAATATATGTATATATAATTTATATATATTGTGTATGTGTTTATTTTAGCTAAAATTGAATCTAATGGCTATATGCTATATATTTGTTGATATTGTTTCTGCTATTTTATTGCATATGAATGCAGGAGCTGATTAAAAGTGACCTTGTGGTGTAAAATTTTTTTGGACATAATATATAACGGTTGTTGAAAAACACTGTCATATGTCATGAAATTATACAACAATTCATGATAGTGATTTCATTTACAACCGTCATATATGAGTTTATGGGTTTAAATATATGGCAGGTAAAGTTTTAAAACCGTTATATATCTGACAAATATATCAACCGCCATATATACATATATAGTGTTGAAATATATTATGGTTGGAAACTGTCATAAATGGGTAAAAGCAATCGTCAAATATATAAAAATCTATAGTAGTGAATGGCTTCTTCACTGGTTAATAATGACTCTTTTACTTGTTATTGACAAACTATGTGACTCTTGTAGCATTTTTTTTTGTTGGGAGTTAGGTACGATTTTCCCTTACAAATTAAATTAAAGGGCTAGAACATTTCATTTTGGCTTAATTAAGCTTAACCCGACCCTGGTTATACAGTGCTACTTTTATAATACTCCTTTGTATTGATTAAAAAAAAATTCAAAGCGAGCAAGGAATCAAGTAAAAATTGGACATTTGGATGAAAATTATCGGAAACATTCAAAATTGGTAATTTATAATCAAAGTGTTGGTCCCTTAAATAATTAAAGCAAGCAGAAGTTTTTGGGTGAGAAAGTTTGAGATGGCTTTATATATATATATATATATATAATGGGAAAAAGGTAGGGTCATGAATTAAATAAGGGAGAGATGGGACAGCTTCAGATATATGATGAAATGAAACCCTTTTAATTTGTTGAATTACGTACCACTCTCTCGAAAGATCGTTGATTATTCCTCTTCAATTTGACTTTATTCTATATGCGATGCTTGATTAATTAAATGAATAAGAGGCCCAATAATCGCTAATATATATATATATATATATATATATATAAGTGAGCTTCATCATGGTAAGCCAATCCTCACATCGACATGATCACACACCAACAAAATGTATAGAAAGGAAAATTAATAATTATATATGTGGGTCATTCATTCCCTCTCCAATATAACTATGATGCTGCATCTGCGCATATATATATATATATAAAAGCTTTAATGATGTTGCTCTTGTTTGAGTGCGAAAATGATGTGAACACACCACCACTCTAATCCGATCCTATTACCTGACCCCTTCCTTAATTACCAAGGCATTGTGATATTACTTTGTGGAGCTGATTTTTTGAAACTTATATTTGCTCACTCATTGTACGGCTATTATTCTCTTTCTCTACTCATAATTATAAGCTGAAGACTGAAGATCAAATCTTAGGCATGCAAAGTCCACTTGACTTGACTTGTGGGCTAATATTTGGTTATCATCACAGAAAACAAACAAAACTTAACTCATTTTGCCAGCAATTATTCCCCAAGTAACCTATACATAATATTCCCTTGAAGTCAAATACTATGTTTTTAAATTCGTTGTTCTGATAACATTAATTAATATATGCCTACGCTAGTTTATTTAACTGTGGATATTCCAACTTTTTTTCACTTCCAATATACTCTATTGTTTTTACTCTTTTTCTAACCTCTTCTTAATGTTGTTTACTAGGGAATCATCAGGGTCAAGATACTTATGCTATATATTTGTACGAGCGAGTGTATATATAATAACTTGAAGCAATAAAAAGACGATTTGGGGGTGATATAATAACTTTGCGTGTAATCCATATATAACAATTATATTATACGTATATGAAGCTTGAAGCTTTTTGCTTGGGGCGTAATCTAATAGAAACTCCTGGTTTGGATTGCCAAGAGCACACGGCTTGGAGGGAATTAATTAGTAAGTCCACAAAGGAAGAGGGCAATAACAGGTCATCATGACGTGGACCAATGAAGAAGACGTAGTGGGCACTCGTGGGCCCACCGCCTCACCACCTCACATCCTTAAGACCCTCGCTTCTCCGAACTATTCAAAATGCCATCAAACAAAATTAAACCTAATAAGCCATAGCGTCCCCTAACCCACCGTGCGAGGTCTCTCGACCTCCGCACAACCCCACCATCCAGGGGCTGTGCTCGGGGTCTCACACCACGCCCACACCCATGTCTACCGGACCCCACGGGCCGCCGCCGCGGATTCGTGGTGCTGAGCCCGTGGCGGTAGCCGCACCTCTGTACAAGCAGCGATCTTGGTCGCCGGACGCGTTTCGGGACGAGGCATGGCTTCGACGAAAAGGGAACTGGAGGAATCGGCGGAGCAAGAGCGTGACCGACGAGGACGTGGACGAGCTCAAGGCCTGCGTAGAACTGGGTTTCGGATTCGGGTCATCACGGGAAGTTGAGTTGGATCGTCATCATTATCAACGGCTGTCCGATACTCTACCCGCTCTTGAACTCTACTACGTGGTCAACGAGAACTACAACAAGTCAACGACGACGCCGTCGTCCGATTCCGATAGGACTCCCTCTCCCCTTGGAAGCCCCCGCACCAGCATATACGCTCGAGGTACACAACACTGTACACATCTTTCCCATTTTTCTATCTTAAATTTCGTTGAGGACGATGATTAATGAATATGAAGTTTGTGACCATGAAGGGGATAATCCACAAACGGTGAAGTCAAGGTTGAGACAGTGGGCTCAGGTGGTTGCTTGTGCGGTGCGTCAGAGTTCATGAGGTTGATATTATAATGAAGACGTACTGATGATAAAGGAGGAGAGAAGCAGCATGATGATTATAAAGTAGGGAAACGAAACCATGTTTTTTTGACAGTGATCCATCCTCCACCAATCACGGGGCCGATATTAACGACCAGTTGTCTAGAGAACTTTTTATATATACCACTGATTAGTTGGCAATGTAATGTGGAGCTGTCGGCAGTTTCTACTTTACAACATAAGCCTTTCTTCATGTTTGTGTTTTGTGTGTGTGTGTTTGATCTCACTAAGTTCCATTTGTGTGTGGTTTAAGATAGGCTTAAGTATGGTTTTGTGGACTGTGTTGTGACCCTTTTTTCTGGGTTGGCAATTAATTAGGAAATAAATGGGCAATTCTAGAACAAACTCCTATTCTCTACTTTAGTGCCAGACATTATATATTTAGGACTCAACTTTGAAAAGTTGGGCCACTCAAGTGGGAGAGAATATTGCGATGTGTAGGCCAACGCCGACCAACCTTATTTGGCGCCCTTAATTAAGTCTCTAGAAGACCACGTGTTAAAAAAATTTCAATTCTTGAGTACGGGGTAAAAAATAATTGTTGACAAAATTAAACCATATCTCACGGATATATACACGCCTTCAAAGAATAAATTTTATGTGAAACACACTTGAAGACTTCGTGCTTAGTATCTTCTATGACTGAACTTTAGCTTGACCATGTCTCATTAGACTTCAAAGAACCTGGGATAGGGGATACTAACTTGGGCTTTTGCCAAGTACTATGTAATTGCATGGATTCAATGAAGTTGATTAGAGACGAGAACAATTATATGTATAAATTAAAATTGGCTGGTGGTTTCAAACTCCACTAGCTAGGTAGCTGCATAAAAATGACCTTTTAATTAAAACAAGTTATATTTTCGGTAAAAAAAAAAATCTAGTAATATCTTTAAGGCGTTTAGGTACTATTATATTCCAGAGAAGCTAATTAATTAATGGAAACGTTTTAAATAAGTAAAATAAAACATTTAAACAGGTAATTAAAGATAAAAAAGACAAGGAAACGAAGTAGAGATTAAGATATATATTATATAACGAGGTGTTCAATTGAAGGGACATTGATTTCTGAAATCTATCACAATTTAATATTTTTTTCTTAAAAAAGTTTAGTTTAGTCGGTCTTGCGACTGATTAGGGTAAAATAAGGCTGCTGATTAAGTAATAAATTATTGGCCTATAATTAAATTAATTACCCATCACCGAAATCCTCACATTTGATAACGATATATATATATATATATATATATATTTGAACGGCCAATTTGATAACTATATGTAGACCAACGATTATGCTATAAAATAGTTATGTTAAAGATGGGCATGTAACCAAAACAAATTATATTAAAAAAAAAGGACAAAAGTTAAAGATTAACTCTAGGAAAAATATATATAAAAAAAGTTGGGAGATTTTATTTATTTATTTGTTTGCAAGCTTAAATTGGGGTTGGCGTAGTTGGAGCTCGCAAGGCGCCGCAAGATATAGAACAAGAGGTTGTGTGTTCAAATTGGGTACAAAGTTCGTTAGGAAATTTCAACTCTCCTATTTTCGTCGTCACTATATATATATTGAATTGTTGTTGTAAGCATCTTCTACATACATACTAACATTTTGTGTTTGTCAACTTCATACAACTCTCCTT
This sequence comes from Acacia concinna, assembly GCA_037177275.1. Lineage (NCBI taxonomy): Eukaryota > Viridiplantae > Streptophyta > Magnoliopsida > Fabales > Fabaceae > Acacia > Acacia concinna. Next base: position 1,720,020 of record JBAGKO010000002.1, on the reverse strand, counting down.
CTCTGAAATTATTATATTGCTAATGCAACTTGTTTGGCATTGGCATATAAATATATATGCTCCAATTAGTTTCACTCCTAGCTACCCTTTCATTCATTGAATTGAAGAATCTCATTATTCACCAACTTGTTATAATTATCACATTTTTTTTTTAAAGAGAATGGTTAGGTTGCATATAAATTTATTTTGAAAGTTTTCACTTATAAGTAACGTCATCAAGTTAAAAAAGTTTTTTTAGATTTAATATTTTTCAAAAATTATTAAAATGAAGCAATGTTATCTCTTATTATCAAAAAGTTGACGCCCAACATCAATTTGAAGGGGTCAATATTAATTTTTTAATAATATGATGTAACACTTATCGAAAAAAAATAATATGATGTAACATTCATACATTTTGAAACTTTCAGAGTTGTGCTACACTTAAAAAAATTTACAAAGTAACATTGCTCTATGGCAAAAACTACAAAGACAAGTTTCCATATTTTCCCTCAACATAAATTAAAGAAAGAATTTCAATAAAGGATCACATTTGGGAATTAATATTAGCGCAGCCTATAAATAAATGAATGGGTCATATAAACATGTATTTTTCTTGTTCATACAGCTCATTCACTTGTTTATGGGCTGCGCTGATATTAATTCCTAACTGCGGTCTCTTACTGAAATTCCCCCTAAATTAAACTTGTGCAAGTATTTTAAAATTTCATTATCTATTTGTTTGGTTAATGAGAGATTGAATCGTACGGCAAATAACTGATCTTCGATAGCTCAAAGACAAAATCCAACACATTTTAAACTGAGTTTAAATGATATAGCCTTAGTTTTCAACAAATTACGCAACATTAATTTCGTAGGCAAGTAAATGGTGTTAAAAGAGGAATTTAAATTATTTAATTATTTAGTATACTTCCTGATATTAGGGTATAATTAACATAGTACTAATTATTCCTTTTTTTTCGATAAGTACTAATTATTCCTACTAATCCTTTTTTGGTCAACATGCTAAACCTTAATACTTCCTCTAGTTTTAATTATAAGGGCCTGTTGAATTTTTAAAAAAATCCTAAAAAAACTAATTACATTACTTTAAGATATTAAAATTTATCATTTTTCTTTAGATTATATTGTTTGACTTATGAACTAATATATAATAAAATAAAACACAATATATAATATGATCAAGTAAGGTAATTAGTATTCTTATAATTTTTTTAGGATTCTTCAAAAAAGTCAAAGGATCTTATAATTTAGACCGGATGGAGTATATGATTCGTATAATTAAATCACGTGGATTACAATAAAAAGTTAAAATTAGTTAATGATCTTGAAGTTTTTTTCAAACAAAGACAGCTTCTTTTGAAAACCATCGTTCAAAGAGTGGGTAGGTCTCATTTTTCTAAAACACTTTGGAATAAATCACATACAAGTATTTTGGGCAACACCACATAAATGTTATGCCACAAATCTTATATTTATGACTAACTTAAAAAGTTTTATATTTAGGACTGGCACGAGTAAAAAGATTTTTGTTAAAACTATTTTCTAAAAGAAAAATAGGTCACTAAAATTGTTTATATAAAATTTTTTAAAATCTATTCATTAAAAAAATGTTAAAGCACTTATCATTTTAGACAAGGCAAATGAATGAACAACAATAGCTCGGCGGTGATGATTGTATGAGAAAGTATGTGATAGTGGAAGGGCTGACTGGTGGCTTAATTTAAGTAATTAAAACTTTTGTATTAAGTTGGTGAGTGGCAGAGAGGATTGAACATTTGATAATTGTATTCATCCAAAAAAAAGAAGAAATTGATAATACTGTAAACCATAGTGAAAAATAGGGTAAAGATGCAAAAATACATATGTGGTTTTTTTTTAAATTGTACCCAACACCACGTATTTTTTTTGGTGCAATAGTAACTATGTGGTTATAAAAGTTGAGCAAAAATACTTATTGACATTTAAGTTTGACTTCTTTCACTAATTTAAGGCTTATGTGGACGATGATTCAACAAAAATTTTAGTTTAGGTAGTAGTGGATAAAAATAAAAAAAAACAATTCACATCTACCAATTGATGTTAATTTATTATCTATAAATCACTTCGAGGTGATAATTTTCTATGTCTAACCTTAAATAAGTTAAGCATTTTTTATTTCTTTTAAAATAATAAATTAATATCAATGGATAGATGTTGATTGTTTTTTTTTTTTTTGCATTCATTGCTACGTAAGCTAAAACTTTAACTGAATAATCGTTTACTTAAACTTTAAAAGTGAAAAAAGTCAAACTTAATGGTTAATAGATATATTTTTATCCTATATTTATAACTACATAGTCACTTTTACACCTAAAAAACACATGATGTTGGGCACAATTTTTTAAAAAAATATATGTATATTTTTACAGATTTACCCTAAAAACTATAAGTGAACGCATGTTTGGTCCAATCAATAAAGAGTTTCTAATAATTTTAAAGGATATGAGTTCAAATCTCACTCTTCCGGTTTTAAAAAAAAAAAAAATCTCACTCTTGATGTGACGATCTAGTTCATTGGTTTCTATAAGTATTTTTATGTGAGCTTTTTGAGTCTTGAAGTATATCTCAACCCTGCGAGTCCTCATCTTAGTTTTCGTTTATAAAAAAAGATCAACGAGCAAAAATATATATGTGGTTTTTTAAAAGTGTATCTAAGAGCAAGTGTTTTTTCTTTAAGTGTAATAATGACTATGTGTTTATAAAAGTGGCGTAAAAATACATATTGAACTTTAAGTTTAACTTTTTTCACTTTTAAAACTTGTATGGATAATGACTTAGTTAAGGTTTTAGTTTAGGTAGTAGTAAATTAAAAAAAAAATCTACATCTACTCACTAATATTAATTTATTATCTATGAATCATCATTTCGATGTGATAATTCTTTATGTCCAGCTTCAAACAAATTAAATATTTTTTTTATTTCTTTTAAAATAATAAATTAATGTATATAGCTAGATATGGATTTTTTTTTATCCACTACCAACCTATGTTAAGATCTTACTTGAGCTATTATTCACGTAAGTCTTAAAAGTGAAAAGTCAAATTTAACTATCAATGTGTATTTTTGTCTCACTTATATAATCACACACACATATATATAGCCACTCTTGCAAAAAAAAAAAAGAAAAAAAAGAAAAGAAGAACACTTGGTTTTGAATGCACTTTTTAAAAAACTACATGTATACATAAAAAGTGAAAAATATAGTTGAGATCAGAGCATGCTTATTTACGAAGCCAAAAAATTAAATTTGGATCATTTAAGAAACTCATATATATATTTATATGTATCCCCGACGTGTTTTTTTGAGATTCTATGGAACGAATTAATCATGCTGTGGTGGGCCAAAAAAAGAGAGGAATTAATCGTGTTGTGTAATGTATATTGCTAGAAGTAATTGCCAAATTAATAATGATACAGATAAATATGGGATATGTTAGGTGTATACAGAAGAAACTTGAGAATACAAGACCCTGGTGGTTGGAATTAGGCCATTAATAATTTCGTTGATGGTGTGGGGAATTTGGAAAGTTCAATGGGTTCAATCTAATTGGCTTTAGTTTCTGGTATCTCATTTTCCATTGTGAAGAAGACATTTATCCAAATGGTTCGTTTATAATGTTTTTTTTTTCAATGATATATTATTATATTGCCCACATAATTTCAATACATTTGACAATGATATTCTATTTATTCCCACTTCCCATGTCTCCACCGTCCTCCATTATCACCATTCTCTTTTTTAAATTCGTATTTGGAGCAGAGAAGAGATGAATAAGAAAACAAATAAAAAGAAAACAATGTAGAGTAAATAGAAATTTGGACCGCTTTGGATTAGCTAAGAAGTATTTTTATGTAAATCGAAACAATTTTTTTTTTACATATTTATCATGTGCAAAGTAAAATTACCGAAATAGTTTGTTTCATTATCCTTTTAAAAGCTTTATTTTTTTTCTTAAAACTAGAGACAAAACTCTCATCTTATACTCATTTGGATTAGTTTTTTTAACAAGGCTCGCGAGTTGACTATATAAAAAAAGCCTTTTCGTTCTTTATGAAATGCATTTAAAACGGGGTATGACATATATGCATCCAAAAAATTGTGATGTTCAAAACCAATTAATGACAAACAAAAAAAACAAAAGAAATTAATTTATTTTAGGGTTAAAGGGTAAAATTGTCCTAAAAGTTTTCACTAAAAGACAATTTTGCACTAAAAGTTTTAGAAAGGGCAATGTTGCTCCAGAAGTTTTAAAAGTGGAGGCAATTTTGCCCTTACTGTTATCTCCATTAATTTTGACCATTAGTTCACCAAATATGTTGAGTTGACATTCTGTATGTCATCAACTTTATTTTTGTTAAAGTGAAAATTTACCCCAGAAATTTTATATATAACTTTTAAAAAAGATAAATTAGATAACAAATAAACTTTTGAAACAATTTTCGCCTTAACAAAAATAAAATAGGTGACATGTGGACTGTCAGCTTAATATATTTGATCAATTAATGATCAAAATCAACAGAGATAATGGTAGGGGCAAAATTACTCTACTTTTAAAACTTATAGAATAAAATTACCCATTCTAAAACTTTCAGAGTAAAATTGTGCCCCTTCACCATTTATTTTAGTATAAAGAAATTACTCACACATCCCAAGTAATCAAGATAAAATAAATAGCGAAAGATTGGATGTCAAGTGCTTCATTTTTCTTACAAATCTAGCTCGTAGATGATGTAACTCCACCTGAAAATATGAAAGTTTGACCTATAAACATATATAATTGTTAAATTTGACTTGTAAATATTAATTTTTTGGACCCTCGTTGTATTCAAAATTTTTTTGCGTCCAATAAATTATTTTCCCTCCATTTTATTTCCTTTAGTTTTTCTACTCTTCCTCAATTTAAGATTCTCTAAGTCGATACATTAGCTAATATAGATATATAGTTTTAAGCAAGTTTACCATCTTCTCGTGCCATGTATATATATAGGCCCACTTTATTGTGTTTCTTATTTTTAATTTGAGTATGATATCATAAGGTTTTTGGATAAATGAAAATATTTGGAAGTAAAGTTATTATAGGTAAATGACACCAAACTTTTCCTTTAAAATAGTCATGCATGTTCATTGTCGCAGCGATCTAGTTAAGCTCGGTTACACTTGCTTTCAAGTCTCTTTCAAAAGCGAGGTCATAAATTTAAATTTTAGATGTGTACTGAGTAAGTTTATAATGAGAAAAAAAATTAGAAGGACTTGGAAAGAATTCAAGAAAAATAACAATGAAAAAAATATGATAATGAAAGAAAATTAAAACAATGAAGAGGATGGATGGATAACGACGAATAGAAGCAATATAATGATGAAATGAGAAATGAAAGTGTTAGGTGGAAGAAGCAAAGAAAAACCCTCCTTACCCACTCTTCACTCTCTTCCAACACATGCGAAGCTTCCTTTTTCTTTTGTTTTTATACATATTACACGTATTCTTGTTCTTGTGTAAAACTTGAGGATTATTTTCTCTTTTTTTAATTATTTATTTATTTTAGCGCTGCTCAATATTTCTAGAAGCTACGTCACATTGGGCCGTTTGGATGGCTGTGGTATATAAAAAGAGTAGTCTCGTGCAAGACTGGAGAAGGACGATATTTTGCTCGTACCTCTTTCTGCTTACGATTCTTTGATTCCGTCGTCGTCGGAAGTTATGGTATATTTTGTCCCTTGGCCTGAATTTCTGGTTGCGGTTTGGATCCATGGATTCTGATCATCGCAGGAAGCCTTCCGATCACTTAGTTCACTCTCGATTCTTCCTCTTTGGCTTCTATTGCTGGGATTGGGAATTCTTAACCGCTCTTCTCCTCTTTAGTTGCTCTTCCGAATCATTATTGATTTCAATTTCTTGCCCTCTCTTGATTCTTTCTCTTTAATTTTCCTGTATTACTGCTTCGGATCAAGCCGAAATTTCAGATAGCTATAGGGATTTGTTATTATTTGTTTTGAGAAGATTTGTTCTGTTCTGTGAGAGAGATCACTTAAACGCGGATCGAGGAGAAAATGACGCAGCGATCGGCGCCGGCGCCGTTTCTGACGAAGACGTACCTGTTGGTGGACGATGAGCGCACCAACGACGTGATATCGTGGAGCGAAAGCGGCGACACTTTCGTGGTGTGGAAGCAAGCGGATTTTGCCAAGGATTTGCTTCCCAAATATTTCAAGCACAACAACTTCTCCAGCTTTGTTCGTCAGCTCAACACTTACGTATGTTCCTCCTCCCTCCCCTTCATTTACATAATTAGTAACTAGTTCTTGAACAAACAATATGACGTCTAATTCTTGAATCGTACCCTGTTAACCAAGAACTCTCTGGTTATAATAAAAAAGATTTAACCATAGCAATCATTAATAACGGTAAGTTTTGTTTTATCTAGAGAGTTTGGGAGTGGGGAAGGAGGCTTTAATTTCCGCTTTGGCTTCCTCCTTCATATTCTGTGTCTCGGATCCCATTTTCGGTTAGCTAGTCAAAAGAAATATTAATCAAGTAACGAGAAGAAAAAGGAAAAGGAAGGGAAAAAAAAGAATTCTCTGTATTCATATGTTTAGTGGAGGAATACGTGTCGCTATGGCGTTCTTTTCTGTTGCGTGGTGGGGTTGGAATTTTTTATTTTCTTTCAAATGTTTGAAAAACTGGAGTTGGTATCTGTCAACCTTTTTCTTCTTTTTTTTTTTTCTTCCCTTTCATACGGCCCAAAAAAAAAACCTTAAAAATATGCTCTATTATCAGTGGTTTTTATCATATACTCCATTCTTTTTTAAAAAATTATAAAAAATTAATTGTATTATTTAATTACGCTATTTAACTTATGAATTAATATATAATGTAATAAAAAATAATATATAATACTCCATCCGTTCCTATTTATAAAATTCAATTGACTTTTTATGGAGAATCATAGAAAAATCCTAAAAAAACTAACTACCTTACTTAATCATATCATATATCATATTTTATGATATATTATATTATATATAGTTTAAAAAAAAATAACCAATTTTAATACTTTCAGAGTTAGCTGCGCCGTTTCATACCTAACTCGCAGAAGCACGTGCGAGGGGGTTAAGTTCATGCGTCGTATTTCTGCCATTCAAAGTTTCTCCAATTTGTCTGCCCACTAAAGTCTACGATTTGAACGACGAATAATCTAATCAACGACTATATATAATTTGAAAAAGAGGGGAAAAAAGGGTCAATCATGGGCTCTCTCTCTCTCTCTCTCTTTTGTTTGATCAAATCAATCATGGGCTTTTAATATAGAGTTCGAGAGTTACTGTGAAGTTTATACTTGATCGGATGTTTCTCAGGGATTCCGAAAGATCGTGCCCGACAAATGGGAATTCGCCAACGAAAATTTCAAGCGAGGACGCAAGGAGCTTCTCTCAGAGATCAAACGCCGGAAGACCCTCGCTCAACCAGCCTCCGGGAAGTCCGGCAGCGGCGGAGGCGGCAATTCCGCGTCGAACTCCGGGGCCGGGGACGACGTGGGGTCCACCTCCACTTCGTCGAGTGATTGTAAGAATCAACTGGTTCCTGCAGATGCGAAGATGGCTCCAGAATACGCAGAGCTATCTGGAGAGAACGAGAAGCTGAGAAAAGACAATGAGATGCTGAGCTCGGAGCTGGCGGAGGCGAAGAAGCAATGTGAGGAGCTGGTGGGTTTTCTGAGGGAGTACGTGAAAGTGGGACCCGATCAGATTAATCGAATAATGACGATGCGGCAAGGAACAAGTGGGTCCAGCCGAGGAGGACAAGGAGATGAGGACGAAAGAGGAAAGGTGGTAGGTGAAGGCGGAGAAAGTTTGAAACTGTTTGGGGTTTGGTTGAGAGGCGAGAGAGAAGAAACGAGGAAGGAGGTGGAGGAGGAGAAAATGAAGGGCAACAACCACCACCACAACCACAAAAGAGGGCGCGAAGACCAAATAGCCTTTGTCGGGCCCCACCCATCGAAGAAGCTAAAGACTAGTGTGCATTTTGGAGCTTCTCCTGTGAACGTCATGATCAACTGAAGCCCACGCCTCCCCATTCTCTCGATCATCATCCATATATATATCCTAATTCCCTTTTCTTTAGTCCTGCAAAAGAAACAAGAAAAGAAAAGGCTAAAGCACATAGCTAATGTGATTGGTGGAGTATATACTATAATATTAGTTGCAATAGTTGCAATATGATATAGCAGTAATTAGCAATTAACGTTTATATACAGTGTCCAAGGTTTTAAGGTTTCAAGTTTCTCTCTGATGAATTTAATAATAATAATAGTATGTGTTCTGATGGAAAACAAATGATTGTTTGGTCAGCATGCAGCGTGAGGCTTTTACACCATACTTGTTCAAATTCAATGCATTCAGCACTAATCTGGTAAATAGTGTTTGGCGATATGATAATGAAGAAACAGTGGAGATCAATAATTAAGTTATACATTCAAAAACAGCCTTCGCTTGTGAAATTTGTATACGTTTCTCGACTTTGGAGAAAAAGTGAGGGAGATAATAATGGAGGAGAAAGTGGATGCTCATTATATTAAAGGTGGTCCATCATTCCACTAATACAACAATTATACAGTCCATTTGGCACAATTATACACTGTCCAAAAATGGGAAAAAAAAACTTCTGATTCAATTAAGAAGTGGATTTTACCCAACGGGGTTGGATTTAACGGAAGGGATAAGATCTAACCTTGTTCGTTTGATTTGCAAACGGCACAGCGAAAGGAACCTATGCTTAGATCTACAAACTGCATGGCAGAAGGGGGTAAGGGGCTAGCAATCAAAACTTAACGAATCTATGAAATCCGAATAATTGGATAGGTTTTTATTAATCACACAATGATTTAAATATACAACTAGAAGAATAAGTTGTTACAACTAATTTCTATATGTACGATAAAATACTAATATTATATATTTACATAGCAATAATATCTCAACAACAATAATAACTAAACCAGGGGCGTGTGGTAGAGCGGTAGGGGCTCTTCCACCCTTAACCTTGGTCAGGGGTTCGATCCCTGGCCTTG
>JBAGKO010000002.1:1688328-1703693 GCA_037177275.1 Acacia concinna | reverse complement strand
TTTGTTTTTTTTTTTTTGTTTTGGGGGTGGGGGGAGTTGAATTTTTAATTTTAATTTTTTTTTTTTGGGGTGAAACTCACCCTCCAGGCGAGTTTCAAATTGATTCAATTATTGAATCAATTGAAACTCGCCCTCTAGGAGGGCGAGTTCTATGTTAGAGTATGTCTCTGACACAGATCAGTGAACTCGCCCTTCTGAAAGGCGAGTTCACCTTTTCCAGACTCTCTCTCCTCCTAATTTTCAAAGAACTCGCTTTTATCAAGTACGATTTTAGAACTTGCCCTTTAAGAGTGCGAGTTTGCTTGTAGTATGTGTGTAAATATTCTTAAAAGTGTAGCATTTTGGTATTTTTTTTTTATTGATTATAGTATTTGAATAAAAATGCCAGAATTATACCTAATTACCTACCAATAGTCAAATACATACACAAGGGTTCTCTTCTTGATGTCATCAATATTGCTTTATAAGTAGTAGTCCAAATAAATCACAAGATTCCTGTACGGGCCAGAAATTCGGCTACAGCGTATAAGCCCAAAGGTGCCATAGGCCCATCAATATTTTGTAGAACCAAACACCCCAATGCCACTCTGCATTTTGCCCCAATACGATCATATCCATCCCTAAAACAAAATCAAAAACCAGTTTTGGTATTCGTTTTTTGGGCCTGATATTGTTTTTCATATACTACATTAACTAATAGTGTCATAACAAGGACTATGATTGCCTTTTAACAGAAGAATCCATCTAATAAGCGTCTAGTTAGGAGTTCGGTCTGATAGTCAATACTAAAATTCCTTTAGAAAGCATACAGTGTAAAAAGATTAATCACCAGTTCACCACTACCAACTATGAATGCTTTAGGCTTAGCATTATTGCCAAGAGGCTATTTTCAGGGTTCGAACTTTGACACTGGGGCGGAAAGTCAGCGCACCCACCAGTTGCACCAAGAAAAAAAATAAGAATACTTGTGCTTAGGAAGGCTACTCATACAGCTTTGCATTGTCATGGAAAAATAGAGAATTTCATTTAAATATTTTTTTAATTTTAAAATTTTAAATAAATGATTTTTATAAAATTGAGTTGTCAAATATATTATAAGTTTGGGTAATCCCATTACTTTTATATATAATAGGGCTGATATGGGATTTTAAAATTAAAATAATATTTAAATAAAATTCTTTCTAAAAAAATCTCATACTATCGTGCAACAACTCTACCTTTAATCTCTGAAATTTCTTTTATGTATTGCAACTGATTATTTTAGACATGTATGTTTCTCCATTTATATTCTCATCAATACATTGTTTATTGTATTAAATTTAACTAAGAAAAAATTTTAAGAAAGAAGTACTGTTTTTTTTTAAAAAAATTTTGCAACAAAAGAAGTACTATTCTATATTTATGAAATTTAAATGAAAAACAAAATCCCTCGTGAACATGAGAGTCAAAGTGAGACCAAGTGACCAACAAAGTTAATTTCATAATTCCCCCTATCGATGTGAGGATCTTATTAGTGGAACATTTGTAAATATTCTTATAAACACTCTTTAAACTTAAAGGCATGTCCATTCTGATGAATCTTAGACCTAACTCACTTAAATTTTTACTTCAATTAAAAAAAAAATAGATTTCATAATATCAAAAGAAAAATAAAAACGCGTCATTTTATAAAGGGTCGGGATACGAGAAAGAGAAACGGTTGGTTTTTCTCTCTAATCTTCCAGACAGATTGCCTCGCGAGTTTTCTCATCGTCGTCCCCATCCTCCGGATCTGTTGCCGGTCAAATTAGTTCATAATGGTAAGCTTTTCATTCCTAGAATTGTCTGCGGTGCTGTTTATTTGGCTATTTGCCAGCAATGTGGATGCCGATTCCCATCCCTTTCCTCTGAAATTCTGGTGAATCTGTATATTTGCCTGTTTATATTCTTACCCGATTCTCTTTGATGCTTCTTTTCCCGGGAATTCGCCAATTTTTCTTTTAATCTACTAGCTATACTAAACCCTTCAAGACCGAGGCTCGGTGATTTATGTGTATGAATTTTACGATTTAATGTTTCTAGAACAATGTCGTTGTTTCTGGGGTCAGTTATGTTCTTTCTTCTGCCTTAACCTCATTCATTGGTCTTGAAAAGGGACTGAGTTCATCAAATCTTAGTTGGACTGTCTAACTGCTGCCCAAAATTGATACTAAATATAGATTCCAAGCTTACTGTACGTTTAAATTCCTCGGAATGGCACTTGCTATACCGGACCATTGATTGTTACAGAAATAGGAAAAAGGAAGAAGAAAAGTTGTGGGTTAAAGGACCGCTGCATCTCTAACATCCCATACGAATATCTGCTAACCTTCTCTTATTTTAGCCACATAAATCTCTACTTGTCTAAGATAGCTGTGAGTTTGTAGACTCTTCAAGCATGCAGACATAAATGAAAGAGAAGATGGTTATCCCAGATCAATCATCCATTGACTATTTTATTGATATGCAATTTCCTTATCAGTCAGTATACAGTGGGGAGTCCGGAAGACATAATAAAGGAAAAGGACGTCATGGATTGACTCAGCAGAAGAAGCAGGAGATTCAGGAAGCATTTGAATTATTTGACACTGATGGCTCAGGTTTTGAAAATTTCAGTGTCTTTATTTCTTGGCTTGTCTATGAACTTTACTTTTTGGTTGAATTGTTGACATTTTAACGTATTTTAGGCACTATTGATGCCAAGGAGCTAAATGTTGCCATGAGGTATGGCTTTCATGTCATGATTATAAAGCTTTGTCATCTTAAGTGATGGTAATTTCTATAACAGACATCTTCTCCTGGCAGGGCCCTTGGGTTTGAGATGACAGATGAGGTATATATCTGATTAATATCATCTGGGCTTTTGGGATTCTGTTCTACTTATTAGATTTATACCAGCATCTTTGAAAGATGATCTGTTGTGTCATTCCAGCAAATTAAGCAAATGATAGCAGATGTGGATAAGGATGGGAGTGGATCAATTGATTATAAAGAATTTGAGCATATGATGACTGCCAAAATAGGAGAAAGGGACACAAGGGAGGAGCTCTTGAAAGCTTTTCAGATTATTGATCAAGATAAAAATGTGAAGTTCTTTCTAGTCAAGAAAAATGTGAAGTTTGACTGTTACACATTGTTGATTCTTATTGTTTAGCATCAATGTAGGGAAAGATATCTGCAGAAGACATAAAACGCATTGCAACTGAACTAGGTGAAAGTTTTAATGACAGAGATATCCAGGAAATGATTGATGAAGCTGACCGAGATCGTAAGTTATATAAATTAATATCTTGTCTTGTTTTTAATTTTGGAAGTTTACTGGAAAACTAATGATTTTCGTCTATTGCTTGGTTGCTTACCATGGTGAAGCAAATTGAGATCATATACTATACCAATTATATCATATACTGGTTGTTCCTTTCTTAGTTTAACCAAAATGCTTTGAATCTCATCTGATTTCTCTTCGTTTCTTATTATGACATGGTTTGTGCCATGAAATGTATCATACTGGAAGATGCATTTAATGTTTTAAATAAATTTATTTATAAACTGTACCTTCTTCTTCAACATTTGGGATGATGCTGACAGGGTGCTTCTCATGGATGGTAAAAATGACTAAAATCGTAGAACTAGAAAATTTGTTGGTTGTTCCTGCATTATAGAACACCCATATGTTCAGTTTTTTGTATTAGGGATATATGCGCATTGTGGATTTGTCATTTTGACATTTCATATGCATAATATGAGGGAAACATTTTAGGGAAAATCACGTTGAATATTGAAAAAATAGTAAGATTATTCATAGTTATGATGCTTTCATCCTTCGATCAGTGATCTTCCTGCATTTGAATTTCACTTCAAATGGAATTGTATGGCTCTTTCGATGATTTAAAAGCCACCAGGTTTATACGTATGTGAACTATGAAGTTGAAACAATGAAGGATTAAACATTGATCTATTAATGACTGCTTGGCAAAAAGTTGCTGTATGTTCTTACCTTTATCATTAAATGGTTGTCTGAGTTATAATTAAAGGCTTGTTAATTGATTCTGATATTTGTGTATTTTCACATTGTTGGATTTATGACATTATAATGATGTTTTCTTGTAAGAAAGAATCGACATAATACTTTTTTGACATTTCAATTGTACGGTTTGCAGAGGCCAGTAAACTTTTTTTAATTTAAAATGGCAAGTGGAACCTTGAAGTTACAAATGGTATGAAACCAATAGAAACCTAAAAGAGAAACAAAAGATCTAATCTTAGTTTAGGTTGGTTAACATTAGATTTGAACACAGAGCTGGAGGGTAAGCGATAAAACTAAACTCTGTTTGTCTCATGAGTCATGTTGACCAAAATGGTCGGCACATCTCATTACCTCCCTATGAGCATAAATAATCTGAATGTCTCAGTTGGAGAATATGAGAGTCCTTGCATCTTCAATCTCTTGCTTCAATCCTGAGGCTAGTAAACTTTATGCATTTAGTTTGATGTCCCATTTGGTTATCATTTCTCAGTGTTTGTGAACATTTTCACTATCTTGAATATGCTTAAACTACGCAGGTGATGGAGAGGTCAATGCAGATGAGTTCATTAGGATGATGAAGAAGACTAGCTATGGTTACTAGTTACATTTATGTGGACTGTTCTTTCACGTGGGTTTTGCTGTCGTATGAACCAGTTTTTCTTTTTTTTGGCTGATAAATGGCAAGTGTGTCACTTGAAAGATACAGTCCGAAAATAGGATCAGGTCATGACAAAAAAGTATGAACGAGTTTATACTTTGCAGTTGTATGTTGTATGTGTTTATACCTGAATTTCCTAGTGTGATTGCTTTGTTTCTGTACCTATGTGAGAATTTTAGTTTGTTCTGCTATTACCGTGATATAGTTAAAACGAGTTCGAACTTTGAATTACGTCCTCCGATCCTAATTATAAGGGTCCATTGATTTTTTTAGAAAATCTTAGGGTTTGTTTGGTATGGAGGGAGGGGAGGGAGGGGAGAATGAAAATTTTAGGAGTTGAATTTAAAGAAATTGAAGAAGCGGGGTTATAAAATTTTAATAAAGAAAAAATATAACATAAAAAAGTATGAAAAAATAATTTAAAATTTTTAACCTTGCTTCTTTAATTTTTTAAAATTCAATTTATAAAAATTCCCCTCTCCAAATTCCTCATATTAAACAAGCCCTTAAGAAAATTTTAAGAAAGCTAATTATATTATTTTAAAATATTAAATTTTATTTTATTTTTCTTCAAATTATGTTATTTGACTTATAAACTAATATATTATGTAATAAAACACAATATATGATATGATTAAGTAATGTAATTATATTTTTTAGAATTTTCTTATGATTCTTTAAAAAAGTCAACGGATCTTTATAACTAGCATTGGAGGGAGTATTAAACTAAGATCAACAGGTGATATCCAATAAAAATACCTTTTGTTTTCGATAAAAAAGTGTAACAGATATTTTATTTTTTCTTTTGGCTAACCAATAAAAATATCTAATTATATCATGGTAAATTGTATAAAGTATATGTTTATTCATGAAAATAATGTACTTGTCCTACTATTAAATAATTATTATAGAATTTAAGAATAATTATACAACTTTGGATTTTTGTTTTCTTGTAGTATCTTTAATTTCTATCTTGTATACTACTCTAACCTTATTTACAAGACTCTTCTATCATGTTTTATAAAGAATAAAAAGAACTTCAAACTTTATTAACTGTCATAAAATTTAGTAATTTTTTAATTCTCTCTATATTTAATATGTATTTTGTTACCTTATGACGATAAAGTTAATACAATACCAAACGTAGCTTATAATCGTTCAAATTTCTCTCTTCCTTCTGCCCTATTCTGGAGGAAGATTGGTGATATTAATATTATGTTTAAAGCATGAGGAGTGCCTCTCTGCGTTTGCATCTAAATAATTTGGTATTCTTTTCTTCCTACCGGAAGGAAAATCGATTTCACTTGTGCTCTCCCTAACTCAGTTACATTACTCTTGCACTTTTCTTGTATACTTTGTCTTTGACCCCTTCTTATGTTGAAATGACTAAGTTCTCCCTCCATGGTTCCGTAGCAGACTGAGAGAGATCCAATTCAAAGAAAAATAAGAGCTTGGCCCCCAAGTTTCAAAAACATATATATATATATATATATATAGTGAACATATAACATAACATGATAACATATTCTAATTAGTAATTAATTAATAATATGAGCACAACACTTAACAGCACATTGCTTGAAGCAGCAAGAGAGACGGTGCATTATTCTGAGAGAATATATAAAATGATAATAGTATCTTTTAATTGCAGCATCGCTTATTGAGGCGCTTTATTCTATCCATGGTCATCCATTCATCAGTATACTGATTTTGATCTGTGTGCCTCATTCTCTCCTCTTTAATTCCCTTTCTATCCTCTTCTTTTAATTGAGCTTAATATTAATATATATGCCAATTCATACCCTACCCCCACTTTTCGACCTTCCAAAGGCCAAAAGGGTCAGCCAAATATAGCTCTTCTCTCATTACTAAAGCCTCATTCTGTCTCTCCCATTTTAAACTCAACACTGTTATATATTACTATGATTTTACATCATTAAATGCATATTATGCTTACATCGAACTTTATTGGGAAAAAAAGATAAATCCAAAAGATTGTAAATCATAAACTTAACTTTTCCCCCACTATTATATATATGGGTATCAGTGTCCTGTGTATCAGGGGAAAACAATCAGTGTCCTTGTTGAGCGCAGTGAAAGAAACGAAGAACTGTAAGCTAACAACTGGATAATAACAAGCTTTATTATTATATTGACACTTGTGAACTAATAAGGTTAGGTTGCTGTTTCTGCTTCTGTCATATATGAACAACTGGATATTGGATTCTGGGCCTGGTTTTGATTTTGAGCCACTAGATTGTAGATTCTCTTCATCAATGGTTTCCCTGTAACCCCTGACTCCCCTGTACCAATGTGGTATATGCTGTTTCTGACTTTCCAATAAAATGCCAAAACAAAAACTCCTACCTTTATTCTATCTTCAACTACAGATCAATTCACTTAGTTAATAACATAAACTCATCATCATCAATCCAATCATATTAAACCAGATATCTTAAGGTTGTCAGTCTTTCAATCATATATCAGGCCACGGGAAAATTGAAACTAATGTTCATTTGGATCGTTTCCACAAGTAAACTTCCCAGAAGGAGCTATATTACAGTATTATACTTAGGATCAAGTGTCCAGTATCTGCATTTTGTGACAGTAGATTACAACTATATAGAAGTAACGGTAGGAGTTTTTTTATTTATTATCTCAAATAATCTGCTCACCAAACAAGAATTTACTTGGTAGTAGCAAGCTAGAGGCTTCTTTCTTCCTTACTATTGTTTCTTTGTTGGTTTGTTGTGATCTGACATTGAAGAACGAGCTTAAGAGACACACATAAAATGAATAGGGAATTAAATAAAAGGAGGATATAGAGAGGAAGAGAGCCAATAGGAAACAAGTTGTTGCTAACAAGATGGGAGACCAGAATCAGGAAGCAGCCTTTGATAATATACTAGTGTTTTGACTAGTCCATGTTCGACATTGCTTTCTTTTGTAGGAATCAGCCACGTGTCACCACCCCATTAGCCTCACCACGTGAGTGACAACCATGTCCAAGTCCATTGCCTCAAGTACTCTCTCTCTCTCTCGTCCTTTCCTGCATCATCTTCCCACCCTCAACTAAACCAGTATCAGTTCTTAAAAGTTGACTGTCTATTATGTACTTAGACAAAAAATATAAAAGGAAAAAAACAAGAAAAATGGTACAATTATAAGATATGAACTCTGCACACAATCAAATTTTCTTATATCGTATGATTGCCTATGATTGATTTTTTATGCATACTACTTCCTCTTCTTTAACGACTCCAAAACAATATTATGTTTATTTTTGTATTATTAACAGCAATCACTGTTGAAAGAAAGATGATGTTTTTGTTTTAAGTATGTTAATAAGTGTGTGTAAGGGAAAAAAATTTACTGTTTTCATAACATAAATGAGAAAACATTTCCCTCCTTCCCAATCTCTCTCTCTCCCACCCTGCATATATGCTCTGAGGTGCCAGCCACAGCCAGACAGGAAAAGGTTGAATTTAGATATTAAATGTAAGTTTGCAATTACTCTGTTGTCATAACATAATAAATGACAAATAATAATTAACCTTTTCTGTAAAACAAAACGACAAAACATTTCTCCTCTCTCACTCTAAATCTATCCTCCAAGGTGACAGCCAGCTGAGCCAGGAATAGGTTGTTGAGTGAGTTAAATAAAAGTCAAGTGAGTGAGTGTATAGAGGCCAATTGTGAATAATTATGGCCAACAATATAAGTGGTACTGCTAAACAAAAGAAGAATTATAAAACCAAAAGCAAATTTGCATAATAAAGAGAGGCCACGTGATTGCCTCCAGAGGAAAGAGTGATTCAATCCTCATTATGACCACTTAATACTAATGCCACCCCATTTTCTGTACACAGTCACAAATAGCAAATTTTTATTGAAGCCATCTTCTTCCCAAATTGAACTGGTGTGGTGTGGACTTATATATATATATATATATATATATATAAACTTGTTTTGGTGATATGGGTATTGTTTAGTTTTGGATTCACGTGGTCAGATTGATCCGTCGGTATCGCCAGCTCATTTCACTTTTAGAGGGTCAAACTCAAAAGGCTTTTTGGTCAATTACCAGTGCTGAGTTCTGTGCTGTGCTGTGCTGTGCATGCATGCCAGACCCCTCTCTGTTACTCTGCCACTGTTCTCAACTCTGCCTCTAATGCATTTAACACTCTCTCTTACATACACAAACCCCATTCAGTAATTTAACCTTTTTTTTTTAATCAAAATGGTTGTGTAGTTAAAAAAAAAAAAGAAGTCTTTTGAAACTTCAGGTAATTGACGCGCTTCCCTTATTAATATGTCACTGCTGTTGCATTCTGCGCCATAAATGGTAACAGATAGCATCAACTTATTACTATCTTCAAAGCCTGCTAGATGGGCTCACCATTTTGATCTTTTGAGACTGTAAAATTCATTGGTCCACCACCTTACTGTTGTGATTATCCATGTTTCACAGAAACAACAAGGAAGAGGGAAATTTAACCAAAAAAAACAGAGAGAAAGAGAGGGGGGGGGGGATAATGCATGTTTTGTTAGTATGCATTGGATGTTGAGATGACATAGTTAAAAGTGCAAGTTCTTAGAATCTTCCCAAAACTTTTTTTTACCATTTAATAAACATGAAACACAAGGGATTGGCCTAAAAAGGAGAGCTTCTTTTTTATTTTTAATGAAGACCATTAATTTTTTATTTTTTTGAAAGAGTTTCTTGGCAGTTTCATGGCCTCACTTTCTTACAGAGCAACTCAGAGACAGCAGTGTGGTGTAGTATTTCCTGACCCTGAAGGTCTCTTGACCCTCTCTGAATGCCAAATTAACATGTCATGACAAAAAGTTATATCATGGCATGCCATGCATGATTTTAATATTAATTTTAAAAGAAAGTGAAAAACAAATCCGCAAGAAGATCCCTTTTGCCATATAAATACAAACATCTACTGAGGGTGGGTTGTATAGTAACAAAGGAAGCTAGAGGGGTCCTAGTTGAATTTATTAGCCTCTGTTTCTTCCTTCCTCCTCCTCCTCCTCCCCTACCTTCATATTCATATTATTATCTTTTTTTAATCCCCATGTTTTTCTGAAACCCCATGGCATGCTTAGAAATGTACAACTCAGAGCACAAGGGTCGTCATCATGTTCATTGTCCTCCAATCAGCCCCAGGATCTCATTCTCAAATGATTTTGTGGATTCCCAACAAGCTTCGATTATTCACCAAGAAAGAAGCCCCAGAGATGCCACTGTTTCCTCTGACTTTGAATTCTCTGTCTCAAATTATTCCATGATGAGTGCTGATGAGCTTTTCTCCAAAGGTAGGATCTTGCCTTTTAAGGACACTCAGATGCAGAGGACCACCACCACTTTGAGGGAAGAGCTTCTCATGGATGATAATGATAATGAATATCAACATTTCTCTCTAAGGCCTCCAAAGGGTTCTTCCACCAGCTGGAAGGGATTTCTGGGTCTCAGGAAAAGTCACATTGGATCCAAGAAAGCTGATAGAATAGAAGGATCTACTGATAAAGAGGCTGAAGGGGCAAGAAGGTCAAGATTAGTCAATGAGGGAGATCGTGTTGCTGGGACTTCACAGGTTAGATACAGAAGTTTCTTTTTGTTCTATATCTCTTTTTAAATCTTCCATGTGATTTCTATATAACTTATATATCTTCATGTTTCAGGAAGGAGGGTCAGGCTGCAGAGACGTGGAGATTGGGATATAGAGTGGTGATTGGTGATTGGTGATGGTGAAGATGTTAAATTTGTAGATTGTTGAGCCAAATTTTTAAAGTTTCCTTTGGTTTTTTTATCTAAGGAGTGACAGTATGGGATGATGAGGGTCTGTTTTTTCTTCCTTTGTCTGTTTTAGCAGGTTGGGATTATTATTTAAGGTAGTGAGTTTGGGACTTAGGACTGATCATTTGCTTTTCAAATTTGATTTATCCTCCTCCTCCTCTGATCTCTATTTATTTCTTCCCGGTTAGGATTTGGCTGTTTCTTGTACAAATTATTTGCAATTGATAAGCTTCACCTTAGCTTTAATTTTGTTTTTTATCTTTCTTTTTTTTTGGTGCAATTACTTCAGTGTAGCGTTTAAAAGGTTGTTCATATTTCTTCCCCCGACATTTAAAAAACTGGAGTCTCTGTTAGAGAGAAACAGAATTGGGTAAAAGGTAATTCTGATCCAAGAAATTTGAATATGGATAAAAAATATTGCCTACAAATGTATATCAGATCTATTGGACAGTCCTAAAATCCATATGAAGAAGGCTTTATGTTACATAAAATTTTAGTCTCATTTATAAAATCCTTTTGTGTTGCTGTCAATTCTTCAAACTAGAGTTCAAAGCAATTGGAGTTCTCATATTATGCAAAATACTTTATCATTTTGACCTATATACAGTAGGAGTCATTTTTATTTACCTGACGTACGCCTATCTCTTCAGTCTTCATCAATATTAACAGAGAGAAATTATCTTATTGAATGTGAAGAAATAAATGCTTTTGAATATTAGCCCAAACTTCAGTCAATAAAATCATTCTCTAAAATATATGAACTAATTCAATTGGGTCACAACTTGCTTCTCCACTTTCAGCATGAAAGCATGAATAGTTTAGCATAAACACTCCACTGTTCTTTGCAGGGAAATTGGATATTTTCAATGTTAATAAACAGTCCAAAAGCCAAGACTCTAACAAGTAGCATTCTGATTTGTACTTCAAACCCTAGAGATAGGCATCAAATGTCAACCATTTTATAGGCTCCATTCAGTTCATCCAGCTTTGTCTCAATTTTCTGTATTTCCGCTTGCATTATTGGATGGTGTTGCACCAGTTTCAACTTTCTTGATCAAATGCTCAAAGGCTAGCACTGTTTAGTCTTGTAGCATTGTTATTGCAAATAGCTCCCAATGAGCAGCTTCTTGTTCAAGGCTTGGATGAGATTATATAGGCTTTCCATTAATTATGAAGCTAAACTTCTCTGGACTTCTTACACGTTTTTAAGCATTGGCTTCTAATACTTCTAGAGAACTTCCTCATTATAGATTGTTCAGCAGATTGCATATAACCTTAGAAACCAATCTTGAAACATTAGTCTTTTTTCTTATTTGGGGCAGCTGCTGAAGTAGATCTGGTTTTCTTTCTGACCTATTAAAGCTGCTGCTTCTTCTTCTTCTTATCATCATCAGCATCATCATTATTATTACAGCCAATCTGAGCTATCAGATGATGAGCAGAACAAATACACTGTTAGAGCTCCTAAAATTCCGTTTTTTTTAAGATGCAAATGCCAGATATAATCACTTGAATAATATAGGAACACCCAAGGCATAAGATCATATGAATTTTCTAATAGTCAAGAACAGGCATACCATATAGTCACCTCTTCATACTTTCTTGAGGAATCAACAATCTCTGAAGCACTAAAGGCTAACTGCATTTGGTCGGTCCAATTGCATGGAAGTATCAACTTCTTATCTTCACATTTAATGAATTGGAGGCAACCTGTTCATCTTACTGTGATACATAGTACTGTAACTTTCTGTTAGAATACATACATGCCTACCTTTTTGGGCTGACAGAAGTCTTGTAAATGACATTGCCTTCCCTGTTTTGTCACTAAACAATTTAAACTTATGTTTCAAAAATAATAGGATCATTTTCAGGAATTCCTTACTCAATGATTGATTCTAAGGCCATTCAAGGAATCAACCCATGATACATCTGCTTTGTATAGAGCTGGGCTCTTGCATTGAATCTGGTACTGATTGGTATATTTTACAGCAAAAATAATCATGAAAATATTTAGTGATAGGCATATCCTTGTTTCCATGAATTTAAACTCTCGCTACCATTAAAATATATATATTTATAAGCCCCATATGAAGCACCAGAAGAACATTTAAGAAAATATGTTCCAAATTAACTAATTGCATGAACAAAGCATCTCCCTCTTGTAATTTTTGCACAACAGAATACTCCTTCCAGCCAACACTTGATTAAATTAACATTTTGTACTATCTATTATTGTCTCTGGTCCTTTATATAAGATTCTGTTCATAATACAACAACTAACAGCAAGTTATCTCTGGCTAATACCTTTCACAAAACCTGGGAATTCACGGTGCTAAGACATCAATGTAAATAGAACTATGGAACTTATATATGAGAGTTGAATGTCCAGATGACCACTAGAAATAAAATATTCAAAAGGAAATGATGCTGAATCTTTCTTTCCTTCCTTCCTTCCTTCCTTGGGTCAATAACAAAGTAACATTCATTTTTATCAAAAACAGAGTTCAGCTACCACCCATTTTACAACCAGCCAAGTCACCACTCAATACAAACAGCATCATAATTTTGCTTGAACCAGTGTCATATGAGCCATCACAGGAAGCTTAATTTCTTAACCTGCATCTTACTTTCTTAGTTATAGGATCCCAATGATTTGGTTTCCTCTTTAAGGTTCAAAAAGCTCGTGTTTGTTATCCACCTTCTTGTTATGTTCCTCAAATAATAAGAATACTCATCAATGGAGGAGACCTACAAAATATTAACCGTTTTAGGAATCTTTAAGGGATGAATGAATACACAGAGAGAGACCATAGTTAAAGGGGCCTCGGGTTTGGGTTTGAAAATCCTTGTCTCAGGCGTATGATGGGCTTATTTCGTATTATTTGCATAAAAAAAAAAAATCACTAACTGCTTTTTCATTATCAAGAGAAGACTTGTACAGTACTCAGTATGTTTGCATCCAATCAAATTAGACCGATTGAATTTTACGATAAATAATTCATAGTGTGATAAATGTTTTGTAACAATGAAATGATTTCACGTTTTTTTTTGAAAAAAAAAAAGAATTTGAATGATAGGCTCACTAATGCATAAATAAATTACTATAGGGCTTTCCCCCATATTTAGCCACCAAGAGTGCATTTCCACTTGTGGCGTCACTGGCAGAGATTTGTCGTTGTTGCCGTTGGTAGGTAAGGGTTAAGATAGGCTGGCAAAAAAAAAAAAAGGTAAGGGTTAAGATAGAAAGAAGCAATGAAAAGTGACAAAAATAGTATACAATATTAATATTAGAAGCAAGTTACAGTCTCTCGTTCTTCTTCAAAAGCTGAGTATCGTGTCTGGCCATTGGTACATGTGAAATTCAGCGGTTGATTAGTTGATATATCTTGTTGACAGTTAGATATACACTCTCTCCAACTTAAGCGGGTGACATAGTATATAATATTTGTTGGAATATTTTAAAATGAAGTGATATATTTGTTGAAAAGTCATATTCTTATAAATTAAGGTATTTATGTAAAGTCATGTTTATTAACTAAGAAATTTATATGAATAATTGTGTAGGGAGTTATAATACTAGGGTCTGTTTGGTATGAGAGGAAGGGAGGGAAATTGGGGGATTTTGCTTCCTTCCCCTTGTTTGAATAGCAAAAATTTTTAGGAGGGGAGGGAAATTTTTTTAAATTTTCCCTCCCCTCCCCTCTAAAATTGGAGGAATTTGGAGGAAAGGCTAATATTTTATCATATGTTGACCAATATGTCTATACTATTTTCAAATAGTATGTATAGAATTATAATATTTATATATTAAACAAAAAATAATTATATTTATTTAATTTTAATAATTACAAAACTAAAATCCCTCCCCTCCTCTCTCCTTTCATCAATCTAAACAAAGTAAAATGAAATCCCTCTCAAACCCTCCCCTCCCCTCCCCTCCCCTCCATTGAGCCAAACATAGCCTAAAAGTTATTAAGGTAGTGTCTCTTGAGTTTCTAGAGACACATGTGAAAGGTTATAGCTATACGTATGGCACCCACCATTTGGTGAAAAGTTGTATTGCATTTATGAGAAAACTCTACCTAATATAAAGTTATAACTCTTTATATGTTTATTCATGAATCTGCATATGATATTCATAAATTTTACAAATTGTTATAACTTTTAATTGAAGAGGTATTGCTTTAAAAGACACTACTTCAAAGAGGCACAACTTCAAAGCATCACTTTATTACTTATAAATACTCAGCATCATTAGTCATTCTATATCATTATTAGAAACCTCACAAGAGATAAAACTCATTAACTTTGTCCTTGAGTGCACACAAAGACAAAGTCAAATTATCATTTTATAAAAGTGATTGTTGTCTTACTTAAGTTTTAGGAGTGCAATCCATACTCAATGGTCTTCTTTGTATCCTGCAGGAAAATCTTCTATTAATCCAACTTACACCATATAAGATAGGTATAGGTGGAGGCGAATTAAGTCTAAAGGAAAGTGCTGCCTACGCTTTAAAGGTATTGTGCACTACTTTCTTTTCATCTTATACTCCTCAGAGATCCAGCCCCTCCAACAATATTAATTTAAAAATAGTTAGGATTTGTTGTAAATATATAGTTACATGTTGTTGATATGTGACTATTAGACTATTAGTTATAAAACCAAGTCATTCCATTCTTTATTTCTCAACATGCTCTCTTCATCATGTGACAAACAAGCTAAGCAAAAATACTTACTTATGGATTTGTAATTGAAAAAGTGTAAGGTGATGTAGCATTTGTAATATCCCAATTTTTGGGAACCACATTAAATCATAATAAAAGATTGAATTATGATTTTATGTGCATTTTATGGA
>JBAGKO010000002.1:1642498-1663492 GCA_037177275.1 Acacia concinna | reverse complement strand
CAAATTGCACAAACTAGGACTTGTTTTAAAGCTTGATATGTCCTCTATATTACTGCCAAATTTCAGAGACAATGGGGTTCGTTTACTATGTCAAAAATCTACACGAAAATGAATACCCCACTGAACTGAAAGGACAATTTCAAGACTGCACCCATCTATACTTATATACACTACTATGTATTCATTTGCAGTAAACTCACGCAATCCCTCAATTGCACCGAAGCACACATTTTCCTATACCCATTATCTCTGTTTTCATTCCTTAATACAGAACCGAGACACCCATAGCTCACAGACCACATGCAACCATTGTTATCCTATTTCCGAACCAGACCCATTATTCTTGTTTCGGCATTTATCACAGAACCGAAACATGCATGATCATCCATTGATAGTGCTGTTTCAAAAATCATTACAGAACCAAGGATAACACATCCAACCCAAGAATCAACTCTAGTCATACATGCATGCAGTTTTGATTTCCTAATCCATACATGCAATCCAAAAATGGAACCGAAGAATAGGAGGAGGTCGGAAAAACTCACCGTTGACTGGGTTCCTTCTCTTCTTTCTTTTCGTTCCAGCTTGATCTCTGCCTTTGTCTCGCTGCAGCAGAAAATCATAGAACTCTTCACTCTCTTTTCCGACGATCACTCTGATTTCTCTTCTCCGCGGAACAATATGAAAGGCTGAATGGAAAATGAAGATCGTGGCTCCCTCTCTCTCTTGCATGCATGGAAGAATGGTGGAAGGAAATGCTGTAACCCATGGCTTCTCTCTCTCTCTCTCGGTTTGCTGACTCTGTTTCAGCGAGAGTGAAATGGAATGGGATGGTGGAATGAAGTATGAAGAATCGCAGTTCTGTTCTTTGATCTCTGTCTCGTGATTACTCCCTTCTCTCTCTCTCGGTTCCAGCAGGGAAATGGAGAAAACTGAAGCTCTCACACTCAATCTCTTCTCTCGCAATCACAGACCCCTGACTGAAGCTTCTCTCGGTTAAGTTGCAGAACCAAAGAATAAAGCTGAAGTATTTCCGTGGCAATGAAATCAAATGGCTGAGTATAACGGATAATAAGCCGAAGTGCAAGAGAAATCCAGCTGTCCGTAGCTTATGTGTGGAGAAATATTACGTGGCACTCCCTCTTTCTATTTTACCGTGGGAACAAATAAAAAAATGGAATGAATAATGTGGCTGGAGATAATTGCCGTGGAAAATGAATAAATGAATTGGAGAAATGGCTGGGTGAATATTTAAACATTGTTGACCGAAGCACTCACTATTTCTTTCCTATGTGGAAAAACAAATGAAAGATTAAATGATAACAGAAGGAACCGAATTGCAATATGTGGCTGTCAAACACTTCTTTAACCTTATATGTCTAATTATTTCTTCTAAAATTCTTTAAATAATTTCTTATAAATTCTTATATCAAAATAGATCTCTAAATATATTACTTAAAGTATCTTAAGGAATTTTATCCCTTTTATTCCAATAAATAATTCTCCAAATTATTTAGAAAATCAACCTTTTCTTGAATTTTCACTCAAAAAACACATAAAATCATAAAAATATGATTTTCTCTTATCTCAAAGGCTTTCCCAAAATTTGGGATATTACAAAAAGTTAGTTTTAAAAATTTCAACTAAATAAGTTTTACTTTTGCATAATTAGTTTATAAACAACTTCTACACTTTTTATTCTAAATACAAATCAAATTAACCAATCTTATTTTTACAAAAGTTACTTTTACAATATTTAATCTAAACACATCTTATTAGAAGTAACTTATATTTGGATTAAAGGTTGTAAAAGTAACTTATTTTAAAATTGAAACTTGTTTGGATAATAAACAGAAAAATAATTTTCTTGCATAAAACTTTGTCAACTTTCATTTTGATAATGATAAAATATCTTAAGTGAGATTTTTCTTTCAATTCTATCTCTATCATTTCTCCAACAAATATTTAAATTAGAATTTTGTTAAAAATTATTATTGTTAATATCTTTCTTTAATAAAATAATTTTATTTATTTTTATTCAATGAAATGTGATTTGCAATATTATATAAGTTATTTTTTTCCATCTTATATGTCACTATTCACTTCTCTCTCTCCTCCTTCCTTTCCTCTAAAAAAATATATTTATCTGGAGAGCTAATTTTTTTAAGCTATTTTTTTTTAAAAAATAAGTACCTTAATTATTGAAGCCACCTCCAAACATCCGAAAAAACAAAAGTCACTTATTTTTTCAAAAAGGCTCCGTCCAAACACACTGTGAGTTAGTCCAGATGGGATCAAGGATGAAATTTCTAACATTGAATTTGCTCGGGAACGAACGCTTGAACGAAAAGGTGAACCTCGAAGATGCATTTGAAAAAATTTTGAAGTTGAAGGACTAAATTGCGAAAAATAAAGTTGAAGTTAAGCTCGTGGACCAAATGTTCAGTTTTTTCTTTTGCATATTCACCAACCGGACCCGCCATGAGAAGAAATCTCCACCTGTAGTTGAATGGTCTGGAATGTTCTCTCAGCGATGGCATGGACAAGAGAGAAGTGACTCACCGTTGTGAGATTATTTGCCGTTATCATCATTCCGAAGATGACGTCACTCAGAAGTAATTTCTTCAACTTTTATAATGAAGGTAAGAAAAAAGGGCCACTTGATCTAAGAGTTTTAAATATAAGATAAGGATATACAAATTTTTATTAAGTTAGAGGATCAAAATTTCAAAGAGAATAAAATCTGAAGTATCAAAACCTTTTATTTAAAATTTAAAATTAAAATGAAAACGTTTGAAGTAAACAAAGGAAAAAAAGGCTATGCGGTAGAAGCGGTTTCTTTTATATTTTTTGTTTAATTTTAACAGAACCTGTCGAAGATAAATATAAGGTGCGATCCATATTTTACCGTACATCGCCGCCTTTCTTGCTGTAAGGCATCCTCTGCCAAGTCTTCAAAGTGGAAAAATCAAAATCCCTTCGTCACGATCTTAATCACACAGTTTTCTTGAGGAACTTCAGAATTGGAATTGGAAGATAATGGAGTCGATGCCTGTTAACTGGGAAACTCTCGACAATCTTGTCATCGATTTCGCTAAATCGGAAAATTTGATCGAAGACTCCTCCTCCTCCTCCCCCTCCTCCGCGTTTACTTTTTCTTCATCTCCTTCCTCGTCTTCCTCTTATCATTCAAGGTTGATTATACGCCAGATCAGGCGCTCATTAGAGTCCGGCGACATTGATGCTGCCATGGATCTCCTCCAGACACACGCTCCTTCTATTTTCCTTGACCACAAGATTCTCTTCCGCTTGCAGAAGCAGGTCAGCCTCCTTGCTTTTTCGCTTCATCAGCAGATACCCGGAAAAAAATCATGTTGCTTAATCTCCTATTTTGGAGAATAAATAGGTTCATGATAGGAGATGCTATCCTCTGTGCTTCATTCTTCCCCGCACTTTTTGCACCGGACAATTGCGCTTCTGCTTTTTGTCTACTTTATTTTTTGCTTTGCCGGCCTCGTTCGTACACATTTTATTTCTTTTACTTCGTGTAGAAATTTATCGAGCTTCTTAGGAAGGGGAAGACTGAAGATCGCGACTCTGCAATTGACTGTCTGAGGACGTCTCTTGCTCCTTGTGCACTTGACGCTTACCCGGTATCTGGGCAATTATCGAAAATAGTTTCTTCTTTTTATGGTTAGTTTTGCTCAATGCGGATTCTAACGGTTGTCTGTATATTTAAGGAAGCATATGAGGAATTCAAGCATGTTCTACTCGCTTTCATATATGACAAAGATGATCAAAGTTCTCCTGTAGCAAATGAGGTGGGTGTGCGTTCTACTTTTATTCTGGCAGAGAGGAACTATAGGAAGAAATAATATCATGAAAGCCCATGCTTTTGATTTCTGTTTCACTTTTGTGAAAAAAGTGAATGACTTGTACGCATTGCAATAATTGAATAAGCAGTCTTATGCTGGGAAGTAAGAAGGCAAAGTAGCGTCAAGGTTTCTGCCTCTAAAATCAGGAATGGAGTAAATATTCCAAACAAGATAAAAGTTTACCCTTGGTAATAGCCTTTTGTTACAAGTGCCTATAGATTTCAAATTTCTTAGTAATTGCGTGGTGCTTGTGGAGCCTGCTAATATTATAGTGCTATGTTCCTGGAAAGTTCTCTTTCCTGTTTGGGCTCGTATATTTGATGTCAAACACAATCCTATTATGTACTGACACTTTGCAACTAATATCACTTAGCAAACTAGGTTGTGGGCTGATGCTGGGCAGAGTTGAAATGAGTTGCACTGATTATGATTTATGAACAGTGTGGCTTCTTATTGATTTGATTATATATTTTGATATTTGATATGTTGATACCATCGGTGGGTGTGATAGGGGTCTTTAAGCTAACTATCTTTTATCTTAGAAGCATGCCCATGAATTGGCATGGTCAATATGTGGCCAGAGGAAGATGGTGTGCCTACAAACAGTCTATGATTGAACTGTTGGTGAGCAGAGGGTAGACACATTGCTTCTCCTTGGAAACTCGAGGATTGAATTTCTTCTTTACTGTTGAGGATCTTTCCCCCTCTTCTTTTGAGATTAAGAGGAACTCATTCGAGTGCCATTCACTATCTTAAGAACCATGATAATCAGAAGCTTAATTAGTTTTTAATGGGGATGACGTTTGTTAGGCTAATGATCATACTTGCTCCATCATTTGCAGTGGTCTGAAATGAGAAGGACTGACCTAGCTGGATTGATGTCCTCTGTGTTAAGAGCTCACTTGCATGCATATGATCCAATATTTTCAATGGCTCTGAGATATTTGATAAGGTTAGATTATTTATCTTCTTTTTTTGTCATTGAATTCCAGTGATCAATTAGATCATGCCTTGTTTTTAATTATAATACTGTACTTGTTTTGTTTTCCCTTTGGCAATATCTTTATTTTTGGTTGTTTATTCTTGTGCAGCATTCACAGGGCATACTGCTTACGACAAGGTGTTACATCACCAATCTCAGATCTTACTGAAAGATTGCTCCTAGAGGAGCGTGATCATCCTGCAACACCACAGGACACTCTATATGAATTGCCACCGTTTGATGAGGTGAGATATCTCTGTTGGTTGTTGGTTCTGAAACATCATAGGCAAGTTAAGTGTAAGTTATCATGGATGTTGTTGTCATTTTTGTGCAAATGCATTGATGTAGCTACTCCTGCATGCATGTTTGTTCATATGATTTTTCTGTGAAAATGTATAGATGTCTGCTTCATGTGTAAGCTGATGCAATGTGTTTTACTCTGGAAACCAGGTTGACATACAAGCTCTTGCGCATGCTGTAGAGCTTACTAGACAAGGAGCGATTGATAGCTTGAGATTTGCCAAGGGTGATCTATTTTTGGCATTTCAGGTTATAATATATTAAATGTTGCCTGTTTCTCTTTTGGTTGTCTGTGGCTTCATTTTATGCCTGTAAATGTTTTTTTTTTCCCACCGCATTGAAGCTAGCGATTTTCCTACTGCTATAGTTTTTGTTGATTTAATACTGTATTCTCAATAATAGTTAAATAATAATATTAATTTTTCTCTCATCTTCATGACAATTCTACCTTCATCTCTTAGTTAAGCTAGTTGTCCTGCTCCATTTCTGGTGGATTAATTTATTACTGAATTTTCACCCCAAAAAAAAAATTTGAGTGAACAGTGATTAGTTCAAGACCATTCATTTTGAAGATGAAGTTATTTTGTTTTAAAGTTTGCACGCAAAATTAATATCAATGAGAAAATTGTCAATTGCCAATTTGACTGAGTGCATCTAATTTTGTGCTGAAAAGTATCATATATTTCATGAATTCATATTTGGGCAGGCGTTTTTTGTTTTTTGTTTTTTTTAAGAACGGAATTCTTTAGAAGACCTAATAACAAAATTCTATGTTGAAATTTGGTGGACATCTTAAATTTAGAGTCTATACGTTTAACTTTCAGATGGACTTCAATTTTGCCATGTCTTCTCGAGGTTAAAACAGTTTTTTCTTTCAATTTCTGCCTATGGAACAATATTGTCAGTGTCTGAGGGGGGATGTGATATGATAGAGACGTAGGAGACGGAAGGGGAGAAATAGGTTGATGCTTGACCCAATTTCACATTTAGTGCTTGTTTGGTAAACCGATTGAGAAGCCTATAAGTGCTTATGTACAAAGGTCGAGACATGACTTCTCCACATACTTCGTATTCTGTAATAAGTCACTTATAAGTCATCCAAACATGCACCTAAGCTGTTTAATCTTTAGTTCTTATCACTGTTTGTGATTTGCCATGTATCTGTGACACTAGTATGCTGTTGCACTTGCACAGATTTATATGTCCAATAGTAGTTATATGGATAATAATGGCGTGGTCCTTGCAGACGTGAGTCAAATGACATATGGTTGTTTCATACTGATTTATTTAACTTCTGTTTTGGTTTTTCCTTCAATTCTTTATTGCTGGATTTTTCTTTTTCAGAATGAATTATGTCGGATAAGACTGGATGCCCCACTACTTGACCAGCTTGTTCGTGAATATTGTGTTTACAGAGGCATTGTTGACTCGGGTATTGCTGAAACTAAGATCAAGTGTTTTTCTATTTCTCACAGCTCCTTTGTGTGTGTAGAATTTCTTTCATGTGCCTAGTTCCTTTAACTTTTGATATTTTTTTTATTCATGGTATTTTTTTCACAAATTTAAATTATTTTCTTTCTTCATATTGATTTTGATCATTTTGTTTTTTCTCCCTTGTCAATCTTGATTAACTTCAGTGCTTCCCAAGCAAAATATTCCTGCACCTGTAAAATCCAGTCAACAGGACCCCGGGTTATGTTCATCAAGAGATTGTTCTCTTGAGCTTGATTGCAATGCTGGCAAGCATTCAGATGGTGAAACTTCTGTTACCAATGCTCACATAGATGGTTCCCCTGAAAATAATGCTGATGTGACTAGCATGCAACAAGTGGATGTTGAAGTACGATATGCTTCTGAACCCACAAGCAATCCTGAAGACTGTAGCACCAGCGGATCACTGCAACTGGAAAATCCAAGAGTATTGCAACAAAGCAGATTGCATGGAAATGGAGAAAGAAATAAACGTAAGCGGTGGAGAGGACGATATGATGACAAAAGTTACTTATCTGATGCTTCATTTGAAGAGCATAAGCAAGAGCATAGCATCAGCACCATTATTTCAATTATGTCAAAGGAGAAACAGGTATCTATTTGATGGTTCTAGTGTTGTTCTTTTGGTAGAACAATCATTGACTGAGTAATGCTTTGCAGGGATCTGAAAAGCTTTCTGCTTTCGAAATTAATAATATGGAGGATAAATTCGAGATCATGTTGGCAATGAAGGAATTAGCTAGCAAAGGAATGGCTGCAGAAGTTGTTGATGAAGTTAATGCTATTGATCCAAACTTCTTTGTACAAAATTCAGTATTGCTCTTCCAACTTAAGCAGGTAAGTGAACACACTTTTTATTATTTGTTAATAATTTCAATTAAGTAACACTTTTAATACCTTCTTTTAATGGATGAAGAGCTTTTTCTGGGCCATTTATCACTTCATGCAGAATGTAAGCCTTTATTGGGATTGATGGTTATAGGTTGAATTTCTCAAGCTGGTCAGCTCTGGTGATTATAATGCTGCTTTAAGAGTTGCTTGCTCCCATTTGGGTCCTTTAGCCGCAAACGACCCTTCTCTATTAAAGCCCTTGAAGGAAACTCTTCTGGCATTACTTCGTTCAAAGGAAGATGCTCTTGGAAATGCCTTACCTTTAGATGCTTTGGCTGCTTCTCTCCAGGTAATGTGCACTTGCTCTAATATTATATTAGCAGTAATTTCTTTCTCATATTAGATATTTTCTACAATTGCAACTTGGCCCCTTTCAGTTTTGACTAAAGGCGATTCCATTATGAAGTCATCTTGCCAACTGTCCAAAAAAGTTGTCATACACTCTGATGATCTTCCTAGTTGTTTTTTATAAGGGCAACCTAATTCAAAGAAGTTGGGAAGGATGCCTGCAGGGTTGAGGATGAACATCATTAGCAATGGTTGATGTTGAATCTGATGAAACTGTAGTAGTCCAACTTTGGGGCGTAGTTAGCGTCCTTTCATTTGTGGTGACTTTTCTAGTAGCCATAAACGATTTTATGCAAACGGATACTTTGCAAAATTTAATGATTATAAATCTTTTAAATACAAATCGGTACTGTTTGGATGAAGGAAAAAGTGGAGGAAAATATGGGGAAGTGAATATTTGGAAGGAAAACTTTCCGAAGTAGTAAAAAAGTTTATTATATTTGGGAGTTTTCCCTCCTTATATTTTTTCCTCCCTAATATTTTTCCCATCCTAACATGTCGGTATTGTTTAAGCTTTCTATTCTGTTGGACAACATGAGCTTGGTTATAAAATACTTACTACATATTGGATATAGGTGGCAATTGGTAGGAGGCTTGGTGTTGAGGAACCTCAACTCATTAAAATAATGCGAGCAACTCTTTACACACATAATGAGTGGTTTAAACTTCAGATGTGTAAAGATCGCTTCGAAGGTCTATTGAAGATTGATTCTTTGAAGGAAGTTAATCCTCCTTTCCTTGCTGCTGTATCCATGGCTAAGTCATACACAGATAGCTGCACACATGGTTCTTCTCAAGTTACAGTATCCTCAGGAACTAGGATGTCAGAAGATGGAAGCAGTCCTACCCAGGTTTCTTCCGGGGATGTCATTTGTGACGAAAATGCAATACTCAAAGTAATGGTAAGTTCTAGATTAGCTCGTGATTGGATTGCCCCATTTTCAATTTCGTAGCAACAATGAGAACATCAAGAATTTTGTCCTGGGCTTAAGTGGGTTAACGCACCACATGTTTGTTTATGCCATCCATTCTTCCCAAAAAGAAACCATCTCCATTACTAACAAGCTGTTAGTTGGAGTAAAGATGATATAAGCAGCCTCTCCGCTATAAGAAAGAGAACACAATTCAGAATTTTGGAAAACGTACTCTAAAGCTTGCATCCTTAGTCAAATGAAGAAATTATCTCCATTATCCATCCTACTCTTTCCTTTTGAATGGATCTCCAGTCTTTTTTCCCCTCAATAGAGTTTTCTTTTTAAGTATTTTATAATCACAACATATTTTCAATTTTTCATATTTGGATGTGTGGATGAACGCAGGAGTTTTTGGCTTTGCCTAGAGCGGATGCTATTCATCTGCTCGCACAATACAATGGAAATGCCGAGACAGTGATTCAGCAGATATTCGCCTAGTCTTGTGGAAAGGCCTTGCATGTCCCGTTTGCTGGTTTGCAAAAAATGCACTTGTTTTATTTTATTTTTTAAATATTTGATTTCATTTGTTATTATTATAACACGTGTACAGATAGCTGCGAAGGGAATGAATGCCTCAAAACATCTGAATTGGCATCAAAATATATTGGTACAGAAGAATCTCTTGATTTTTTATTTTCTCAATTTTAATGTGAGAAATTTGTCATGAAATGAAATCATAATTGGAGCGATTTATGAAGCGGAAATATTTGTATTTTTTATAGTTAGTTTGGCTTGAAAATTTATTAACGAGATGCAATATTCTGGACGATCAGACGTACATGTGTTAGCCTGCAAAATACGATATCTTACATGATACATTTTTCGTTTCTATTTATAAGACTTTGTTGATTTTTTTAGATAATCTTAAAAAAATTATAAAAAAGTTAATTACATTATTTATGTTATTTGACTTATAAATTACTATATAATGTAATAAAATATAACATATAATATTATTAAATAATGTATTTAATTTTTTTAAGATTTATTTAAGATTATCTAAAAAAGTTAATAGGGTTTTCTAAATAGAAACGAGGTAGTATGAACAAGGAGCTTGTTTAATTTTCTGAATCTCAAAAAAAAAAAAAATTGACTGGGTTTTATATTTAATATGGTATGGGAGGGTGTTTATTTCCCACCATATTTAAGGCCATTATCCAATTTCGCACTTCAAACGTGCCACCTTAATCAAAAAGTAGATTTTAATCACACACAAGAAATTGCTATTTGCTGATGAGTGATGACCCTACCAGCAAATTATTAATTATTACGCTTGGCCCATTGCTTCATCATTCTGCTCTCTCTATAGTACTCCCTCTTAATTATAAGGGTTTTTAGAGAATTTTAAGAAAGTATTAAAAAAATTAAATATATTATTTTAAAATATTAAAATTTGTCGTTTTTCTTCAAATTATGTTGTTTAACTTATAGATTAATATATAATGTAATAAAATAGAATATATAATATGATTAAATAATATAATTAATTTTTTTAATATTTTTTTAAAATTCTCCCAAAGTCCTTATAGTTAGGACAGGAGGAGGTATACTATTTTCTTGACGTTTTGGGACCTTTGCCCTTTTTCAACTTGTTTGGAATAGATTTCAGAGTGGATTTTTGAAAGCGTAAACTTAATTAATGGTTTTATGTGCAGGACGAATATGAGGAAATCACCGAATAATCTTAAATATATAAATATAATATAGCTCTACTTGAGGCATGCATGGAAAAGGTGTGGGTACTAGAAGACTCGATCAGAGGAAGAGCCGAGGAGGAAGGCTTATGCAGTGAGTTGCTCAGCTTCCCATCCGCCCAATGCATACTCTATTCAAACAGCTTTTAGAAAACAAATGAATGAGCTATGATAAAACGTAGGGAGCATATTACTACACTGGTGTCGAGCTTGGATTCTCTCAAAAGCTTTCTCTTCTTTCTTTTCTCAGTATCCCATCTCAACCATCAGATTATGAGAAAGGAAGTTTCTCTTTTATTTTTCTATCATAATCTAATGACTGAGATGAGATCCTGATAAAGAAAATGAGAGAAAGATTCTGAGGAAATATGCTTCCGTCCTGATTCTTAGGTAAGTATTTTTTCACTTCTTTCTTCTCTATCTATTTATCATAGGAGAAACATTGTAACACTTTCATTTGGTATTCTGAAAGTGGACTTACAATAAAGATCAATTTTTTTAAACTGAACTTATAAAAAGGATTAGAGTGATCAATTTTTTTAAACTGAACTTATAAAAAGGATTAGAGTGTTATACAAGTAAGGTTGTATTGCTATTAATTCCCCCACACTTGAATGTTTGCTTGTCATCAAGAAACATAAATAAAATTTTATTATTCAAATAAGAATATAGCTTAAGAGATTCCTAAACAATGAGCTGCACACCACCACACAAAGATCATACTATCAAACTTTATTTACTTTAATGTCTTATAAAAATGGGTCACTAAGCCAAACAGCCTTCACCAATTCTAATAATCCCTTAACATCTCATAATCAAAGGATCAATAAATAATAAGTGCAATAATAAGATTAGTAAAGAAATATTAAGCTACTTAATTCTTCTAGAAAAATCAAATGTCTCATATAGTCTAGCTTTTCATTTAATTTTGATATGGATCCTCAGGTACTTTTTTTCTTCTTTTTTCATTATTTTTTTTGTCTCAAGATGTTGTAGGTCCCATTTTGACGTGACCCTGCACATGGGTGATGGAACACCGGTTACTCAATTACTCCAACATATTCCTCAAGAAGCTTTTAACCCAACTCAGCCTTCTTTCTTTGACTTTACTGTTTGATGTAAGTGCCAACATTGGTGTGAAGTGCCCCCAGTTACTAAGTTAGGTTTTGAGAAGCCATCGGAGTTGTTTTTTTTTTCTTTTTTCTTTTTCACTTGAGTCTCCTGTTTTTTTTTTTTTGAGCCATCAAGGGTTATCATCAAGTTTCTAAAGAAAATAAGTAGCAAAATATTCATAAACCAATAATCTGTTGTTCAAATTATAGACTAACCCTATTTTCACAGTCCATCTCAAGATTCATCCAAAAGATCAAGGTATAAAGGCTTAATTGAAGCATTCTTTTATATTTAAATTTTGATTCAATAGCATTCTCTAAGATGGGGAAAGCTCAAAGTTAAGGTTAATCTTAAGCACTGCAAAAATTTCCTAATTTTTTTTTCAATTACATAATGACGAGCACAATCCAAGAAAATAATATATATTCCTTCCCCACATTTAAATCTAATATTGTCCTCAATGTTGAAAAAGTCAATAAAGAGAGAAGGAAACTAATACTCCCCTAGTTTAGGTCTCTGATTCAAATTTGCAGGGAGGAAAGGGTGCACAAGCTGGATTTTATAGCCATGAGAGGAGTTATTTTTCAACTTGAAAAAGAAGAAGAAAAAGAAATAGAAAAAGCAAAATAATAATAAATGAAAGCAAAATCATTGGGTTGCCTCCCAACAAGCGCTTGAATTATAGTCTTCAGCCTGACTATGTCATCAGGTCAAGGAGGTTGAAACAAACAGCACCATCGTCTCACAGAAAGAAATGTAGAGGGATTCAAAAATTGTCCACTTTAGTTATAAGCATTCTCCACACAATTTTTCTCCACAACGATGCTTTTGAAGGGATCTTTAAAGAAATATGGCTCCAATTTAGCTTGATTGACGTCATTTGTCATAACAACTCTTGCACATTGCTTCATTTGGAGAATCTATTGCTCTATTCCTCTTAAACTTGACTTGCTTATCACTAAGTCATAGGATAATCTCTCCTTGTTTGACATCTACCAATGCTCTTGTAGTAGCTAAGAATGGTCTCCCAACAATTAGTGGAATATCTTGATCCTCTTCTATGTCAAGAACAATAAAGTCAGCATAATAGATAAAAGAGCCTATTTTGACCAGTACATCCTGAATGATGCCATATGGATAAGAGAAACTTTGATAAGCTAGCTTGAGTGTAATAGTTGTAAGATTGACTACCTTTAGCTGAAGCTTCTTAAATAGAGATAGAGGCATAAGATTCACAGCTGGCCCCAAATCACACAATGCACAGCCTTCAAATTTGTCATCAATCACA
Organism: Acacia concinna; assembly: GCA_037177275.1. NCBI lineage: Eukaryota > Viridiplantae > Streptophyta > Magnoliopsida > Fabales > Fabaceae > Acacia > Acacia concinna. Next base: position 1,650,536 of record JBAGKO010000002.1, on the reverse strand, counting down.
CATGGGATAGTGAAAGAACCAGGATTCTTACACTTTAAAGGACCATTAAGCTTAATGACACTAGTGATCTCCTTGGTTAGTGCTACAATTACAAACTCAGTGAAGTGTTTCTTTTTACTTAGCATCTCTTTCAAGTACTTGGCATATTTAGGTATTTGCTCGGGAGCTTCTATCAAAGGGATGCTAATGTGTAATTGCTTGAAAATATCTAAGAATTTTTTATATTGCTCATCAAAAGCCTTCTTTTGGAATATTTAAGGAAACGGTAGATGTGGTCTTCAGGTATGATTCTCAGTATGTAGTTGGTGCCTTTTTCTTCACCTCCTTTTGAGATTCACTGACCTCATCTTCTCCACTTAACCTTTTGGCCAAACTCTTCCTTATTTTCAATAATAACTTTAGGAGTTTCTTCACCATTAGATTTTGTAGATTTCTTTGTTGGCTGCTGTATTAAAGCAATTCTTTATCACTTTTAAGGATAATGGATTTACAATCTGCCTGTCCATCTCTACGAGGATTAGGTACAGTATTACTTGGCAATTCTCTTTGTTGTAATGCATTCACAGCAGTTGCAATTTGTCTCATTTGTACCTCAAGATTTTTTATGGAGGATTCTAATCTTGCATTATTAGCAGTTTGATCTTGAGTAATCTTTAGTTGCAAACTCACGAGTTGAGATATCATTGCCTCTAGATCAGTTTTGGGCTCTTGAGTTAGGGATGATTCCTTTTTCCAAATGATGGAACCTAGGGGGTGACACTTATTTTGTACCAGAAGTTGATGTCTCATTAACCGTTGCACCATGTTTCCAAGAGAAGTTAGGATTTTTATGTCATCCTGGATTGTATGTATTTGAATATGGATTGCCTTGATTATTACGATGATAATTTCCTGCATAGTTTACTGGCTCTATTTATTGAGATATGAGACATTACCCATTAGTATGATTACCTCCACAATATTCATAAGGAGAGTAAATAGCATTCACTCTTGCATGCCCACCATTGGATCTGTTTACTTGAGCTTCTAGGTGATCAAATCGCTTATTGATATTATACAACATAACCATTAACTGTGAATAAGAGTCCTCAGTAAATTTTTCAATTGCGTTCACTGATCTTTTTTCATTGTTGCTTTAGATGAAATTAGCTGATACATCATCCAAAAAACTCCAAACATGGTTCACTAGTTGCTTTGTAATCCCCCATTAGTGACAACATTTACTTCAGATTTAGATTTATGAGTCAAGCGAGTACAAAAGATTTGAAGTAAGACCCACTTCTCTAGATTATGACTAGGACTTTGCCTAACAAGCAACATGAACCTCTCACAAGCTTCATATAAATGTTCACCAAACTGTTGGCTGAAATTTGTAAGAGCAACTCTTGCATCCACCATCTTGTTATGAGGAAAGAATCTTGATCTAAATTTCTCTTCCAACGCATCCCAAGAAGCTATGCTACCCTTTTTTAAATTGTTGATACATTTTTTAGCCTTTTCTTGTAGAGAATAAGGGAAAAGGCGAAGACGAATCACATTATTTGGGACTCCATTATGCTTGAAGCAATCACAAACATCAAGAAATTGTACAAGATGTTGATTTGGATCTTCTGTATTGTTTCCTCCATACTGGCCCTATAGCTAGAGCATCTTAAGCATAGCCTACTTTATTTTAAAATTGTTGGCTTGGACTGCAGGTACTCTGATTCCTAACTGATAACCTAGAGATTGTTTTCTAAGAAAGACATTGACACCCAAATGATCATTGTCATCCTCAGCCATCTCGTCGTTTGTGACTTTTACTACCTCATGATCTTATTGTTGAGGTGTTGTTGCCTCTAAAATTTCACTAACTTTTTTTATCTTCTTTTCTGCCTTCTTTCTTCTACCTAACATATAATGCAAACCCTACAAAGAGAAAGAGACAAAGATCAAAGATAAAACTAAACAAATAAAAGTAAAAAGAATGATCAAGCTAAAATTACTAAAGGAATTATAATTCTAATAACCAATTGCCTCGAGTCCCTGACAATGGCGCCAAAAACTTGATGCTACCATAATTTAATTAAGCATCGCAAGTGTATGGATCGTAAAAATAGTAAAATGGTAAATCAAGGTTGTCCCATAGAGACTCAATTCAACTAGTAATTGGATACTAAAATTCCTATTTTGGTTTAAGTTAAGCAACTCAAATAAAGATGATTAAAGAGAGTTTTTAATAAAGAGAAAAATACTAAAGCTCGAGTTTTAAAGAATTCAAATAATAACACAACTTAGAGCGACTTATACCCCTCTCTTTATGTAAATTGTTATTCCTAATAAGTTTCTTTAAGAGGCAAAAATTCTCAAATCACTCTAATATGGCTAACGTGTCCAAGAGGCATGTTCTTATTCTAATGGCATATTAGAATAAATTTCAATACCACATTATTTAATCTTATGGTCTAAAAAAGATCCCTCTTATAAAACTAATATAAATTCTCCAAATTCCTATTTAATGGTGATCAGGCATTAAATAGATAAATAAATCAAGATTAAATAAACAAAAATAATACTAAAATTCATCTAAAAATTTCAAATATACTCTAGTCCAAGAATCAATTCATAGCTACCCTAGATAGAGAAAGGAATTAACCAAACATGGCTGTAATAAAATTCATGAATTAAAGATAAAAATCAGATCAAGAAACAAGAACAAATCAGCAAATCTGTCATCCTCTTTTATTGTATCACAGGATGAGAAATCTCGATGCTCGTTGCTTCTTTCTTGCTATTGCCAATTCCCTTCCCTTCTGCGCGCTCCTTTCTTTTTTATGCCACCTGATCTCTTTATATCCAACTAAAAGTATTAGGTTCTTCTCCTCCTCGTACTGCACTTTCTCTTCATCATTCAAATCTGCATCAATCACCGTAGTCTTTTTTCTTGCTTGGACCCCGCCAATGTTCTTGTATTACATCATTGCTACATGTGCTAACTTTTGCCTCTTCTTTAATTGCGTTGGACCCGCTTCTTTTCTCCTCTTTTTTTTTAATTTGATTTTTCTTATCTCTTTCATCTAATAATATCTCCTGCATAATATAAATAGGATATGAATAGATTTTATACCAACATTTATTTTTATCATATAATTACTTAATAACAGAAATATATATAAAAATTAATTAAATAGGCATAATATTAACAAATCTAAGTAAATATATCTCAAAATCTATATCTATTTAATTACAAAATTTGAGCTTATCAATTAGATTTTATAAAATTAGAGAATTAGTATTAAAAATTTTAATTAATTTTTAATAATTTGTTTTTACATCATTTCATCTCTATTAAAATTTTCTAACACACGTCTCTCATTTTTTTCCTTTAAATTTAATTCATAAAAATTTTCTCACCCCTACTCCCTCTCCATTTCTCTAATAGACTCTTCCTTTTTGTGTGTTTCCCCCGAACGAAGCAAACACTTCCTGTAAAATATCCTACGTCCTCCAGTCGTTACCATCCATGTTCAATAACAGAACGTCTTTGCTCTTTTATAAGCCACAATATTTTGAATATAATGGGCTAAGTTTTCTTATACAAGCTACGCTTTGAAAATGTATAAAATTTTAATGTACTTTTTTTCATTGTCCCTGATATAATTATGTCTTTGCATTAACCATTATTGTTTATTGTCTTCAACAAAATTTTAACAGATTTGTTTTTGTATGTATCTTTTATTTTGTTACTTCTCGTGTGCATTAATTGTACAAGAAACTATTTAGAGCCACAAAATAACGGTAGATTATAATCTCTCATTTTCAAAGCTACTTTCAAATTTTATAAGATTATAACTGTTGAACAATAATCTTCTTTTATTTTTCTCATTTAATTATGCATATCAAAGGCATAACATTATTGCAAGAATTTCAAATTGTATATAAAATCAATAAAAATAAATAATATCACAGTAAGGAAGCTATAATATAATTATGAGATTATAATTAAATTTAATTATTAATGATTTATTGAACAAGATTAAATTAAATACATTAATATTTGTTTTCCTAAAACAAGAAAAAGAATAAAACTGAAGATGATATGGATGTTCATAAAAAGAAGAGGGACAATGAAAGGAGGGAAGCAAGTTGTGGAAGAAACAAAAATGATGAAAGATTAGTGAGCGTGATGAAAGGGCAACTAGAAATCCACAAAATGTAAAGACTTTTGTGGCCATTGTTGAGTAGTTTTAGAGGTATGGACAAAAAAGTCATTTACTCAATTTATATTGATGATGGGCCCATGATACAACTTGGAACTCATAAAGTTTATTCCATTAGAATATCACGAGATCTTTTTCAGTTAAATATTAAAAGACTTAATGAAAAACTGTATGTTAAAACTTCAAAAAGGTAGATTCGTCTTTAACGGGGTATCAGGGTTTTTGAAGATTGGTTATTTTTCCTAAAATATCCCCACCTACTTTTTATCTCCATCCCCTCTCTCCCTCCCTCCCCCTCTCTCTGTCATCCGATGAAGAAGCTAAAGAAGGCTATCTTCCAATAGTGATAAAAGACCAATAAAGATGGTGATTGAGGTGAAACAAGCATATATATCCAAAGAAAAGATGATGGTGGAAATTGGACGTGATGGTGATTGTGTTGAAATTGATAGCGGTGGTTCTTCCTCTCTTTATTTTCTCAATTTCATCATTTCTTTAAATATGTCGCTTTCTGGACTATCAAGATGTGATTGCACCAAATAATGTAGTATATGACACAACCCAATTGTTCTTCTCGATGAGCCTTTTATTGGTGAATTCCTAGAAACTAGTTTTTGATAAACACATAATGAAATTAATATTGTAGTATAATATTTTATAAGAATTATAAAATTATTTGGAGGTTGAGAATAAGTCCAGAGGAATTATTAAAAATTGTTAAGTATTAGTTTATTGCCGGTATAAAGGACTTCTTTAAAGAAAAATTAATTTTGAGAGTTCCAGATGTTGAAAAATTCTAAACTTTTTATGGTAGCCTCCTGGGATATTTAGATATTTTTGGGAAAAATTTGGTGATTTTTAGATGAGAAATGAATTTTCTGGATTTTCCCATTATTCTGGACAGTACGGGTAAAACAGTTGGAAGAAATGAAGCCAGATGAACTCCCTGGGCCCCACAAAACGTGGTGACAGCTTGGGATTCTTGGAGGAAGATTTAGAAAGCTCAAGAAGGCTTAGGAAGAGGGGTAGGTGGCGTAAGGAGGAAGGGGGAAGATTAAAATATTATTTTTTTAAGTTCTTCATAATTACAAGAGTGCCACTCCCTACCTCTATAAATAAGACCTTACCCCCTCTCATTTGGGCATAAGAAGAGAACCCTAAGGGAGGTTTTGGCCGTTTGGAGACTCAACCCTCTTGCTCAGAATTTCAAGGCGAACCAAGCTACACTAACCGATCTTTCTATCAAGGTACGTTCTAGCCTATATCTCCATTCATTCTCTTTCTCTTCTCCATGGTTCTTGAGGCATTTCCAAGTGAGAAATGTTGTCCATGGATTCGGTCAAGTAAGGGGAGGGAGAGTTTGGAGTTGTGTGAGGTCTATAAGGGCTAGAAAAGGCTAGTAGTTAGTGTATAAGCTTGATTGAGGTTAAGTTCTTTCCTTATGTAAGAGGAGGGAGTTTCGGCCATGAACCCTAGGATGAGATGTGATTGGATTTTCATTGGTTTGATGGTTCCAATGTGTTCATAGCAGTGTTTTACGTAATAAAATATTGAAAGAACACATGTGGAACATCGAACCGATGGAATCACCAAGGACCCCAAGAAGGGAGAGTGTTCGGCCTAAGGGGAAAGGTTAGGGGGAGAGTGATTTTTATAAAATAGATATCACAGATGAATTCAAAGGCAGAAATCATGTAGGATAAGCCTTTGAAATCAGTTAAAGGATAAGGGAAGTTCAGAACCCAAGTTTAAGAGGAAAGGGGTTCTAGGCTAATGACAATAGCATTTATTGATGTCTTAAAGTTATGTTATGTCTAGGCATCACAGAGGAGTTATCCAGTATCCCAAGAAGCAGAGAAAAGGCACCTACATCATTAGAGTAATCAGTAGCTAGAACTTCTAACCTTAACTTATGAATGATTTGCTTGTCTGCTTTATGCTATTGCTTGTGTTACTGTGTTGTGGTTTAGCAAGTATGTATGAGATGTTTGAGACGTATGATTCTCTATTTTTATGCCATGACTATATGATAGAGATAAAGTCATATGCATGCTCTCTATACACAGTGAGTGGCAAGAGAGAGGGCACTAGATGAGTAAGTTATGAGCATTGCATATTGCATGACTTGCATCACATTATAATATTATTGGTTAGTGTTCTGCTACTAAGATTTCTCCAGAAACATTATGTTATATACAAGATTAGTTTTGATGATGTCAAACATAGATGCATCATATAAAAGAGCAAATAGAGATACATCACATTAAAGAGCAAAAAGTTTGCATGATATATTTATTATCTTATATTGACTAACTAGTATGTTGAATATCATGTAGACAAGTCAAGAAGATGATATCAAGTTGAAGTGTGGAGTATGATCAATAAGGTATTGGAGAATGAAGATATCAAATGAGGAGAAGTCATGATGAAGAAGGAAGTTCTCTTTGAGCTAAATTATGGATAATAATCATGAAAAAGAAGAGGAGAGATTGAAGAAACAAGAACTTGATAAGATCTAATGGGAATATCATGTTTCAAGCCCGTATATATGGTATTAAAGGCATCTATGATCAAATGGTGGTTGGAATGGCTCAAATTAAAGCTAAAATGACCATAGAAGAATGTCACCCTCGAGGCTGGGGTGAAACCTTGAGGAAAGTTGGAAAAATGGTGCAAAGTCTCGAGGAAATGGAGTAACCTCAAGGAAACGGGGTGTTTTGGACGTTCTGTTTTCGGTCAGCAAAATAGGGGTTCAGTATTTTGGCTATATCTCTTTAACCAGACATTCGATTGAGCTGATTCTTGTTTCATATGAAACTAAACTTAAAATGCAACACATGAACATTAAGATCATGATGAAACAAGCTCAAATGAGGGAGATATGAATTTCCAAATTTGGCACTAAATTTGCTTCAGATAATCCAGACAAGGTTCGATGTTTGTGCCATATTTCTCTAACCACAACTCCAATTGAGACGATTCTTTTTGGGTTTGAAACTAGACTCAAATATCTTTCCAATGAATTCAAGATCATCCAAAAAGAAGAAGATATGAGGGCGCTGTGATTTTTCGAAAATGATGTTGTGGCTTGCGCATATTCCATATCAATGTTTGTTCTTCAATTCATATCTTCCTGAATATAATGAATTTGAAGTTGATTCTTTTTGCAATGAAAAGAGGACTCAAAGAGATTTCTATGGATATACAATTTTTTGTATTTAGAGTTAGAATGAGAAAATGAATCAAGACATAAAATATGACATACTTGCTGGAACTCGCACTAGAAAGCAAGGCTGAAGAGAAACCTGGCAGTACGTCAAGAAACCTAGTAGGCAGAGTCAAACCTAGCTAGGGTGAGTCAAACCTGGCTGACCTAGCTAGTATGGACAATCCTCGAGGAAAGGTGGTCTGATCTCGAGGAAACGTGTAAACGTGGGCACCTGCAAGGCTAAAGGAGAACTTGGCCAAGCTGGGTCAAACCTGGCCAGGCTAGGTCAAACTTGGCCCAAGAAAGTCAAACCTGGCCTACTTGGCTAGTATGAAATATCCTCGAGGAAAGGGTTATAACCTCGAGGAAACCATCAAACCTGGCCACGGTAAGTCAAACCTGACCAACCTGACCAGTAGAGAGTATACTCAAGGAAACTCTCTGCCCTCGAGGACGCGTGTTAAAATTGGTTCCCTTCCAAGCTAGATCAAAACCTGACAGTAAACTCTTGAACCTTAAAAGAGTAAAGTTTCTCAAGTAAACACTCTACCCTTAAGGATGGTTTGTACTCTTAACTTATGCTCTAGTCTTACGTATTTAAAATCACGAATCCTCAAGGTTTGATATTAAC
>JBAGKO010000002.1:1623419-1638650 GCA_037177275.1 Acacia concinna | reverse complement strand
GCTAATCTTCTCTTTTTCAGTATTCCTCCGATCTCTTCTCGAGCATTCACCTTCATCCATCGTTCCTCCAAAACACCCGCTCTAGTACCTCACCTTATCGTCACCGTCAATAGTTGTAAAGGATCCGATCACTCGTATCTTCTCCGTCGCAGTGGGCGCCAGACTCTCACTCTCACACCTCGACGATAGTTTTTGAAGGTTGCACAAAACTTGTTATAATTCATCCTTCACTCAGACACCTTTAAGGCAATTGGAGATGACATCTCTAAAAGAATTTATTTTAGAAGAGACTGGAATAGTAGATGTTCCTGAGTCACTTGGATCCTTAACTAGTGTTGAAATTTTGAATTTAAGAAGTTGCATAAATCTTAAACTCCTTCCAAGAAAATTGGAAATGGCCTCTTTGAAGGAATTTGTTCTTTGTGGATGCACACAAGTTAGAAATCTTCCAGAATTTGGGGAAAATATGAAAAATCTCATTACACTTGATGTCCAAGAGACAAGTATAGCCGAATTTCCTGAATCTCTTGGATCATTAACTAGTCTTCAAGCTTTGAATTCAAGGGGTTGCAAAAATCTTATTGGCCTTCCCCATAACATCCAAAAATTGAAGCATTTGACAGTTCTCAATTTTTCTGGTTGTTCAACTTTTTCTAAACTTCCAGAAAGCCTCAATGAAAACGGAGCCTTGGGAATGCCTGATGCAAGCAAAACTGTCATAACAGAAGTAACTTCTTCCACTGAATGTTCTTCTCCTATGGTCTTAATGTTGCCTAATGTTATCTTCAATCGTAGGTCATTGACAAAATTAGATTTAAGCTATTACAATATAGATGATGGAATCATTCCTTGTACTCTCTTTGGCCTATCTTCATTGAAAAAACTAGATCCAAGTAGAAACATGTTTGTAAATCTACCAACTAGCCGCATTTCTAATCTTTTGGATCTACAATTTCTTTATTTGAATTCTTGCCCAAGGTTTCAATTGCTGCCACAGCTTTCACCAGGTTTATATCTAATGGATGCAGGAGATTGTGCTTCACTGACAACTTTGTCAGATGTAAACTTGTTACATGTCTTTACTTCACTTAAGCAGGTACACATCTATATACCCATATATCAAATCCAAGTGCCCAGAGGGGTGTGTGTGTGTGAGAGAGAGAGATTATTTGTGTTAGCTATAATTTTTTTGACACAAGATATGCCAAATTTGTTTTAGGGTGGACAATACGCTGAAAGGCTATCACATAGATTGAATGTTGACTCATTGGAAACAGTTTCATTCAAAGCCTTTTCAGTCACTATTCCAGGAAGGGAAATACCATCATGGTTTGAGAACCACAACTATGTTTCCCTGAATAAGGAATCTAAAAGCTCAGTAACAATAGACATTCCTCCATGTGAATGGCTTGGATTTGTGCTATGCATTGTGCTAGAAGATGACATGTTTTATTCCCCCGAGGCCAACCAAAGTCCATTTGGACTCTCTTTTTATGCAAAATCTTCCAATGATGATATTGTATTACTTCATGGAAGGGACCGAAGACATGAGAAGGGAATAAGTTCTCCTCACTTGTGGATCTTGTTTGGGCAACGTGGTTCGTGTTTATCAATGGATTACAGTCAGATTCTCTTGAAATTTGAAGCTCAAAAGAATGATGAACTTAGTTCTATTCAATGTGGGTGGCGGGTCATTGATAAAATAGATTTTGAAAACTTCCTTTCAACTCTGCAAGAGGACCAGGATCAAGTAAGTCACTTTGCTGCCATATTTTTATTATGGTTACTTTTACTGAAGAGAGAAACCAAATTTCATTTCTTTATAGAGCTTAAGAAAAAAGGATCCAATATTTAGAAATTAAAGAGAAAACAAAGAAGAATACAGTTGAAGATAGGGCACACTAAGTTTTAAAGGAAATAGAGGCATAATCTCTGAACACTCTAAAGCCATTTCATTATTTTGCAAAATATACTCAGATTATTTCATATTTTAAGGAAAACACCAGGTGCCATAAAGCTGAAGATTCAGTGAGTGGGAGCCATCAAACCACAGTCAAGGAATGCGAAGCTGAGTCTCCAGAGCCTTCTTATGTATTCTTAGAAAAGGATGGCAATTTATGTGATCCACAACTTCATTTTAATATTGACAATCCAAGGTATTATATGATATATATATATATATATATATATGTGATGAACGTCTCTTAATCTCTTAGTAATAGATTTCATCATTTCAAAGTTTAATGTCCCCTTATGAAATTTATTCTTTAAGCTTGTGATTTTGATGTTACACTGATTGTTCTGCTCCAGCCAATGCAGACATAGACATAGGGACTTTGCTCCCACTTTTGCAGAGCCACCCACAACGATATGTTCACCTTCTTCATCAAATTGCCATACATGTGAGAGTAAGACCAGTCAGGTATGGAATTTATAACAACTTAGAATCACTCCTCTGTATCTTCCTCTGATTTGTACAAGATTTCTTTCGTCTGGTTGTGCTTGCTGAAATTCTTGTAATGTAATAATGGATTTTGATCATTTGTGATTCTGTCATTAACTTTCTGTGAAAATTTGCTGTGGTCAATCCAATGGGATTTTTTTTTCTCATTTTCACTGACATATACTTACTCCAGACCTTAATGCAATATCTATTTACCTAATTTGATTTGATTAAGGAAGTTAGTTAAGTTATAACATGTTTTTTTCTCTAAAACACCTTAATCATCTTCTTAATTCCCTTCATATTTCTCTTATTTAATTATTGTTGTTGAAGGTTGATTTAGAGGAAGGAGGCATGGCAGGACTTACAATTGAATTGGATTGGACAAGTGGTAGTGGTTACAGGTGAGGGAAGAGGCAGCCAGTGGGAGTGGTAATAACAGAGGAAGCTTTGAACGAGCACAAAGTGATGAGCATGATTAAACAGGCTTGGAATATGCTACAGCTAGAGGAGATGGATATCTTAGAATTAGGAGGCAATGCATATATGTTTACCTTTGGGAAGGAGGATGATTACATTAGAGTGTTAAGAGGCAGACCTTGGTACATCTCACGGTGCCTAATGAATATCCAAGAATGGACAGAGTATATGGTGTTATAAAATGGAAGATTCAACATGTCACCTTTCTGGGTACAATTTCATAATGTGCCTCTAAAGGCCATGACTGTGAGTAATATCATGAAGATGGGGAAAAGGATGGGTGAGATCCTAATGGTGGACTTTCCTGTTGTTAATGGAAGGATTATTAGGAGTTTTGCAAGGGCAAGGATAAATATTGATATAAGTAGTCCATTAATAACTGGGTTTTGGATTCCGAGACCAGATCTGCCAAAGATTTGGAGCTCGGTGAGGTACGAAAGACTTGAGGATTTTTGCTACAAGTGTGGAATAATACGGCATGATTCAAGAGTCTGTAATGCAGAAAGGAAGATGGCAGCGGTGGATCTTGCAGAATCTAATATGGTTCATGGCTCAGTGTTGCTGCTGAGAGAAACTGTGATTATGCTATACAAGTTCGTTGTGAACAAGGATGGTCTGAAGTTGGTAGTGGGGGTGGTGAGGAGAAGATGCAATTCAACGCTGACAACAAGAGGTTCTATATACTACTTTTGACTCTTGATATAAAATTTAGTTGACTAACGTGGATAAATTAAAAAATTAGTTAGGTTAGTTATTTGTAATAGATATATGTTGGTTTTTTTGAAATACCATATTTGATCATGACTACCCTTATACTCTCTTAATATGTACAATCAATATGGATACTTTTATAAATTCTGGAGACAAAATTAATTTAGGTGCTATATTTATGACCAACTCCAAATTCCCAACTAGTTCTTATATTAAAGATAGAAGGTAGTATGAAATTTGATCTTATATTTTCTTTAGAATACATTTCAAAGTTTGGATCATGATTAGAAATAAGAAAGTTGTGATTTTATACTTGTGACTTTGATGTTACAGCATTGACTTTTTCAGACTTAGGCATCATGGCTTTGCTCCTCTTCTCATTGAAAATCCAGCCATCACAGAACCACCATCCACGGCCAACCAATCGCATTCTTCATCCAACTGCCATCCATACAAGAAAAACACAACTCAGGTATGGTATTTATAAGAAATGACAAGTATTCCATTTGTACTTGTGACGAGAAAAACACAACTCAAGCCAATGACTTATAAACACAGTTAAATTCTCATCTCTTTCAAGAATCTCTAAGAAACAGTTAAATAAATATATGGCAGATATTAAACAGGACAACAGTAACGTCATGACACACAAAATTATTAACATGTAAAACCAGTAAGAATAAATTCTCATCAACTTGCTGATATTCTTCTAATGTAATAATGGATTTGTCACACTCCATCCTTAGCTATACGTTCACAATTGATTTTTTTGCATCTAATTTGTTGATCTTTTGTGGTTGAGTCTCAGGAAGAAAGAATTTGCTCTGATGGTTCAATTCATGGCATACAAGTTTCTACCAGAAAGCAGGATCCTTCATGGCAGAGAAATCTTAGTGTTGGTCATGCACTTGTGCCTCATCATCCTATTTCAAAGGCTTACACATTATGCTCAGAAAAAATAAATGCTGAGAAGATACTTGAAGAGCTCTTTCAAGTTTCAGACTTGGAAGAAACTGCGTTGCTTCAAATTTATGATATTCTCATCACTGATGCATACAAGTCTGAGTTATTTAAGGCTCTTCCCATGCGATTCAGAAAACCTTGGATTTTAATGCAAATTCAAAAATATTTCAGTTGATCTGTAATTTTTAATGAACCCCTTTGGGATGAAATCATTATGCTTGCTTAGAATTGCAATGTGTTTGTCTCAATTTTTTTTTTTTAAAAAAATTGTGTTTATTTGTGGCTAGTTGTACGTATAAGTATATGGTAATATTCATATTTTAGAACCAACAAATTATAAAACTGGAATTATTTATGAGCATTCATTCACCATATATTTTGAATTCAAATAAGTTGTCATTTGTTCAAGATTTTGGTATTGTATGTTAAAGCACCAAATATAATATAAGAGCTAATTGAATGATTTTGAAGTTTAGAATACTATTGTAAATTGAAACCTAACTTTAATTCCACTTTTCTATTTGAGATTTTGATCTTGAAATTGCAACGTTGACTGTTGTGCTGCTGGCAATACAAACAACCATTTCCAATATTAACATGCTAGAGGCTCTAAACAAACAAGTGCAGAGGAGATATTAAAATAACTTTCTTAAGTTCCAGATTTATCAGACACTTTTGAGGATTTGTAATCTTTGGATAACAACCCAGATTAAAAGATAGTATAGTTAATTATATTTGTAATTTTGTGTGGACTTGGAGATTTATTGAAATATAATATTCCTTACGGTTCTAAATATAAGATACAATTGACATTTTTTGGAGATATTAAAAAAAGGTAAATAAGTTATTTAATCATATCATATATAATGTATTATTAGATTATATATTAGTTTATAAGCGAAATAAAATAGTTTGAAAAAAACAACAAATTTAAATATTTTAAAGTAATATGATCTGCTTTTTTAAGATTTTTTTAAAAAGTCAACTATGTTTATATTTAGGAATAGAGATAGTATAGCTTATTTTTAAATTAGTTAGATGCATGTTATTCATGCTTGATGAAAGTCATGAAACTCATATTGTAAACCGTAACATGTAGTACTTTCTTTTATGTTTAGATGATTATTGCAGAGTTATGTATAATCTAAATTAACAAAAAAGGGAATATGCTATATAATGCGTGTGTATTCATAATAATTAAAATATTAAAAACTACCCATCCAGACAGCAGAATTTGAATTGGATTTGGAAATAAATGTCCATTCTCAAATGCTCTGCAAAACTCAACATGTCCCCTCCCCTGTTCATGCCCTGTTCTTCCCAGCTTCACTATTTTCTTAATAATATCACCCTGCCTTTTGTTTAATAAAAAAACGATAATTTTTATAAAATATATTAACCTTCTAGCATTAAAAAGGTAATTATTGTGGATCAATTATTAATACACGGACATGTTTGTAAGTAAGTTAGAGAAGTATCAGTCAGTTTTCCAAAAACAAAAATCATAATACAAGAACAAATATATTCATGTCTCATTTTCTTTGACATTTTGGCAATGACATAAGGCAATGGAGCCTCTAATTCCACATTTTTGGTCCTCAGTATTTCTTGGAAGTGGCTAAATATAAAAATCTAAAGGCACAAAAGCATCATTTGCTATTTTCTCTGTTTTTTGGTCAAGCTTTGATCTTGCCAGATCTTTTTTTTCTTCTCTTGGCATCTTGGTTTCGTTTTCCCCTCTCTGGTAAGAACTTAGCTTTGTTTCTTGGCATTCAACTGCGTTGTTACTGTTTTTAAAAAAAATATAGAGTTAAGGTACTTAAATAGCTATAAACCTTTTTTAAAAGTGTAAAATTAATTATGAACTATTTTTTAGTATAAAAGTAACCATGAATTTTAGAAAATTATACAAAATCGTTAAAGTAGTGTTTAAAACCGTTAATGGTAACATCTTGATATTTTTAACTCTCTAGATGAAAAATTCAAGATGAGTAAAAAGTCAAAATCAGTAGAGGAGGAGGTCTAGAGAAAAAACAGGAGGAGGTCCAAAGAAAATAGTAAATATTTGATAAAATCATTTATCGCCGGTATAAGTAATTTTCGGAGAAAAATTCATTTTGGGAGTTCTAGATGGTGAAAAAATTCTGAAATATTTATGAGAGCCTCCTGAAATATTTAGAATTTTTTATTTATCGATTCTAACCCTTTACGCATCCTGAATTCCTCATCTAGGAAGCTAAAAATATCATGATGTTACAGTTAACGGTTTTGAATACTACTTTAACGGTTTTGAACACTACTTTAACGGTTTTGCAACTTTTTTTAAAGTTTATGGTTACTTTTGCACTTTTGAGAAAAGATCATGACTATTTAAACACCTTAACTTATATATATATATATATATATGAACATCCTTACCCGGAAATTGGTCTCTTTTTTTCAGTTTTTACCTAGACCAGTTTAACCGGCTGGTCATGGGTTCCATGATGCCAATTGCATGGCAGCTCTGTAAGCACTTGAAGCTTCAATTGTTTAGACATCTTCAACTTGCGCCCTTTCCTTTCCTTTCCATTGTTATTTTATTTTCATTATTAGCTAATGACATAGTTTGTTGTTGTAGGTCACAATTTTTTCTGCTTCATCAAGTACGTTCTCAGTTAAGAAAATATTCTTAGCCCAAAATCCGGCTTATAAGTGGGTTCTGGATTCTGAGACCGGAGTTGCCAAAGATATGGAGCTCAGTGACAGAACTAATAACCAACTCATCGCTTCGCATTATATCTGGATCTAAAGAAATATTCGTAGTCAAGATATAAGTAAAGATATAATCCACTAGCAATATCATTATACCAACTGAAATATTGCATAGAAAAGAGAGAGGAAAAACTCAGATTATGAGTTGTGAAGGAATAAGAATACGTGGATAGCTGTAGCCTGTAAGGGTGAAAGAAAGAAAAAAGAAAGAGTATTAATAATATAGAATTCTAATATGTAAGGTCTGACTCTTGTTATAACTAATAGTGTAATTAAGCATCAAAGGACACGGGGGTTTTTGCTGCAAGTGTGGAATAATTCGAAAATCTATAAGGAAAGAAGGAAAATGGCAGTGATGGATCTTACAGATTTGAATAAATTAAAGATGTTAGTTAAGTTAATTAATATGATGTATTTTGTTTTTAAAATACCTTAATCATTTTCTTTGATTTTTTTCACTTTCACTTCTTTTTTATTATTGTTAAGAGTGTATCAATATTATTAATTTAGGAAAAAATCGTTAAAAATGTTAAATAAATTTTACATTTAATGCCAACATAAACATCCTAAGTAAATCATACAGGACCGGGGAGTATTTATGAAATTCAACCTTATTTTCTCTTCAAAATAAATTCCAAAGTTTGGATCATGATTTGAAATCCGACATTGGTTTTTATACATTTGACTTTGATGCTACAGCGTTGATTGTTGCAGATTTAGACATCATGTCCTTCCTGCTCTTCTCATTGCAAATCCAGCCAGCACAGCATCACCAACCATGGCTACCCAGTCGCCTCCTTCATAGAACTGCCATCCATGAGTGTGTGACTCCTCAGGTACGGTATTTATAGGAAATGATAAGTACTCAATTTGTACTTGTGATGAGGAAAACACAACTCAAGCCAATGACTTGTACACACAGTTAAATTCTTATCTCTTGCAGGAATCTCTAAGAAACAATTAAATAAATATATGGCAGACATGATACAGCACAACAAGATACACCAATATTATTACCGTGAAAAAACAGTAAGAATAGGTTCTCATCAATTTGCTGAAATTCTTCTGATGAAAATGGAATTTACTTAGCTGTCAATCCATCCTTATCTGTACATTCACAATTGGTTTTTCCCCCTTTTGAAATTTCATTTATTGGTTTTTTGTGGTTGAGTCACCGGAAGAAAGAACTTGCTCTGATGATTCAGTTCACGGCATAAAAGTGTCCCTCTTTTGGCATCTTCGGTGAGCAGCTTTGGTCCCCTTACCGCTATCTAATTGTGTTATATGCTCATCTCTTTTTCAACCCTTTTTTTTTATAAGCGTCTATTAATTACTTTCATAAGATTTTAAAAGGGAAAAAGATAAATAAATACCCCATAAATATTAAAAACCCTGAAAGATTACTCAAATTTCGTAAATGACAAATGAGGGGCAGAAAATTAGTTAGTTTTAATAATTCTCTGTCAAGTTTTAGTCATTATTTATTGAGTTTTAGTAATTATCTGTTAAATTTTTGTCAGAGCCCCTTATTTGTTATTTACCAAATTTGACTTATCTTTCAGAGTTTTTAATGTTTAGAGGGTATTTATTTATCTTTTTCATATTTTAAAAAGTTAATTAGTTAAAAATAAAATATTTTTAAAATAATCCTTGATAAAATTTTAATTGTTATTTAAACAAAGAGTGAAAGAGTCAATGACAATGACATTTTTTAAACTAATAATTAAATTTTTGTAAAGAAGGATAAATATAAGTGGAATTTTGTAACAAGAATAAAAAGGAGTGTTGTTGATTGATTAAAAAAATAACAATGCATTTCCTAAAAGTATAATTCTTAAGTGAGTGAGCTCTAACATTTGATGGGGATTTATTATGCTACAAAGCAAATTTTTGATGTCACACTTCCATGACCAAATTTTATTCAAGGCACGATATTTTAAAATAATGGTTCGCGGGAGTGGTTAAGTAGAAGAAATGGAGAAGAAAATTGTGCGCTATTTATTCAAGGCACGAGCAAGGCTTTCCTTTATGCTTAATAATCTGCCTCCACCATTCCAATAATCTTAGGGTGCAAATTGAGTTAATAATAAGATTTTTGCAGGATACAATCAAGACTCTTAAATATATATTGTACTTCAGAATTTAAGTCAAGACAATAATAACTTTTTAAAAGTGATAATTTGACTGATCTCTAATGCAATCAATGACAAAGGCTATGCATTTTGATGTTATTGTAGAAATGGAGTGATGGCAGGGGTATTTATAAACCATGGAGTAATACCTTAAAGTGGCGTCTCTTAGAGCAATATTAACATATGTTGTTGTCATGAACCAACATATTTTCAATAACTAATTGTTATATAAAATAATTTTTTTAATGAAGAATAAGCTGCATGTTCTGCTATTCAATATCTGATAAATATAATACATGCCATTCATATAAAAGTTTGATTGAACTCCTCATTCGTTAAAATAGTATAAACTATGCAACTAAGAAGTAAGATGAAGTGTAAGAACAAAGTTAATCCCAAAATTACATTCGTTGACTCCTTGCGGATACAAGAGGCTCAAAGATAATAAAGGTCACAAATGCAACGTAACAGCCAATTAATTTAACATTAGCCATAGCCTATAACAAGTGTATGTAGAAGTATCATTTTGTCCCAGATCAGGACTGGTAAGCTCATTGGCGTCTCTATCTAAAACCAAAACCTGAAATTGCTTTAAATGCATCAGTAGCATCAAGCATTCAAATGAAATGAATGTGAGTCAATTCAATCTCTAGTAACATGTTGAACTAAAGACCAAACGAGTAATTAAGAATGTGAACAAACATGGGTTCTTAGCAAATGATGAAATGACATTAGCTATTGTATTTGTTGCCTTCGTCTATAATATTTTAGGGTGAAGGTTTTTAAAAAATCTTCAACTTTTTTTAAAAGAGCAAAAGCAACCATTCACAGTTTTTTGTATAAAAAATAACTATGAATTTTTGAAAATTGAGCAAAAGTGACTATGGCCTTAACGTGTGTTAACTGTAACATTTTAAAGTACAAAAATAGTTATTAACTTTATACCAAAAGGACAAAAAGTAACAATTTTTTTTTTGCAAGCAAAAATAACTAATAGTTGAACTCTTGAATGTTAATTCACAAGTTTTTGTGTTGTTTATGCAAGTTGAAGTCTAAGGGTATGTTTGGCTTAATGTAGGGGAGGGGAGGGGAGGGGAAGGGAGGGTTTGAGAAGGATTTTATTTTACGTTGTTTGGATAGATAAAAAGGGAGGGGAGGGGAGGGATTTTTATAATGTAAAAAAGGTATCAACAATATAAGAATATAATCAATAGAAAATAAAATAGACACTACTGAATGTAAAAGTTTTTGAAGTGTAACATATAAAGGAGAATTAATATTTGTCATGTAATTAAAAAATTTTACCTGCAACTTTCAAAATGTGTGTATTAATTTTTTTTTCTTATTAAAAATATGTATAGATCAGTAAAAAAAATAAAATACAGTATAATACTAATAATGTATAAACAAATCTAAAAGGGAGGCAACTTAGGCATATTAAAAAAGAGTAAGGATCATGTGCATGTTAATTAATAGAAGTCAAAATATAACACTTTCCCTCCAAATTCTCCCAATTTTGGAGGGGAGGGTTAGGAGGGGGAGGGAGGGAAAATCTTAGAAAATTTTCTTTCCCCTTCTAAAATTTTTTGTTATTCAAACAAGGGGAGGGGAGCAAAATCTCCCAATTTCCCTCCCCTCCCCTCATACCAAACACACCCTAAGAGGATTTTAATTATGAGATGATTAGTTTTTAGTGTTAGTTGTTGGCCTTTGTATTATGAGTATTTTATTAATTTGAGAGTTAAAATGATAGAAGTCAAATAAAAACTTATGAATTAATATTCAAAAAATCACATTTTTTTAATGGGAATAATGAAGTAAAAGAAATTTGTCATTCAAATTTCAAAAGTTAAAATATCTAATATGAACATTAGCCTTTAAAATACTGTAATCACAAATATTAAAGTAATCCCACAACCAGCACTAAATACATTCTAAGGTAAGATATCTTAGAGGAAAACTGGGAGGCGATGAAAGATCACATATGCATAAGGTAGGATTAAGATAATCCACGTCACCCCTTGTCATCTCATACTTACAATTCTCTTGAACATCAACTTATATAAGTAACACAAAAACTTGTGAATTAATGTTCGAGAAATCAACTTTCAGTTACTTTTACATGCAAAAACAGAAAAAAAAAATATTTTTTGTACTTTAAGTATAACTTAATGACTATTTTGTACCTTAAAATATTAAAATTAATATTTGTTAACGTCCGTTAACGGTCATGGTTACTTTTGCTCCATTTTCAAAAATTAATGGTTACTTTTCGTAATAAAAATTGTTGATGATTATTTTTACTCCTTTAGAAAAAAATTAAATGTTATTTAAGAACTTTAGCCCTATATTTTATCCAATAAAGTTAATGGGAATATCTAAATTCAATTCAATTTTTTTAACATTTTTGTGCCATTTGCTTGAGGATGAAACAATTTTGTGAATAATGCTGAAAAGCTTTCAAGAATTTTTGGGGTCAATAAAGATTTGGTTAGCCTGGTAGGTATTAGGAATGGGCATCAGGAAATAGCATATGGGGATCATAATAATGTAACTAAGGGCTGGTTTGGAAGAAACTTTTTTCAACTTAAAGCAATTTCACATCCAAAAAAAAAAATAAGCGACTTTAATTTTAAGAGCGATTGGGAGAGGCTTAAAAAATAAGCTGCTTCTTCGAGTGAGAGGAAAAAAAAAAAGAAGCTCCTTCAAGGAGAGAGGAGAGAGCTTATTTTACAATGGAGAGAGAAAATGTAAATAGGGGAGGAAGGAGAGAGGAGAGAGGAAAGTGTTTAGTAAGAAATAGGAGAAAGGTAAAAATAACTTATGCAAGCAACGACCTCTAGGCTGTGTGGTATGGTTAGTGCCCTATGTGGCACCTAATCTGGGTTCGATCCCGACCGCATGTAATAAAAAAAAGACTTATGCAATATTGTGAGTCCTATTTTATTGAATAGAAAAAAGATAAAATTATTTCATAAAAGAAATATATTAACAATATTAATTTCTAACGAAATTCAAAGTTAAAGATTTGTTGGAGAAATAATAGACACAAGGTGGAAAGAAAAATCTCACTCCAAATATTTTATTATTATCAAAATTCAAGTTAACAAAGTTTTATGCAAAAAACTATTTTAAAAAAATCCATCATAAGTTAATTTTTTGCTTATCATTCAAACAAGTTTCATTTTAATAAAAGTCAGTTCTGCTGCCCCAAATTCAAATACAAGTTACTTTTTATAAGTCACTTTTCATAAACTACTTCAAAAAATATTCACTTCTAATAAGTCTCATCTAAATGAACTGCAATATATATTGGATCTCAATTGTAATACCAACTTGAAAATTCGTTAATAGATAAAGGATACTGTCTGTAGGGATTTCGGGTGTACTTGGAATCCGGTTGATTCGCTGAGTACCCACGTGATATCGGAGCACCGTTATGGACTCTGATCACGTATACGGGAGATGTATCGGAGGAGAGAAAGGAAGAGATGTCTAGAGAGAATTGTGTTTTTTACGGTAAAATGTAAAAGACATAGAAGTTCAGTTCATGGAACTCAATCTTTTCCCTATATAACGTAGGGAAGTAGTTTTTATTTAAATTTTGAAGTTTTAAATAATATATCAAAATTCTTCTCTTGGCCCATATGTAACACCCTACTTTCTCTCTTAGTCCTTATAGGTTAATTAGTAAGGACTCTGAACCACGAAGCCAGGTTTGATCCTGGGAATTAAAAATCAATTTCGCAAAGAGTTTGTTAAATCAAATCCAGACATAAGGTAAACCTATAATAAGAATGAATTTGTCTAAATAATTTAAAACTTTGCAAATCATACTTCAAAATAATTCATCAGTGGTTCAAACTCTTTATTAATACCCCTTTACTATATTTGGTAGTAACAGAGCTTCTTTTCTCTAATAACTTTATTCTGACTTCCATTTATGCTTAACATTCATTATGTTATGGACTCTTTATCATTCATGTGACCATAACTACATTCTGAGTTATACTTAGTAATTACAGAGCTATTTCTATCATACTTACTATAATTACAACTAATTCGCATGCTGTTACTACCTTTAATCAGCCATCATTGAGGATAGCACTTACTTGTGGGTATCTGGGCATTGATATTCTTCTTTAATGCGGAAATTATAATCCAACTAAACTATACAAATATAGCTATTTGCTATACTTTATACAAACTGTAGCCTTACAAGGCTAGTCATAACATAAGTATAATTGTAAGATAACTTATACAGACATCTATGTAATAATATACTAGTCCGTCTTCCGACCTTCTTACTTGACTGCAATAATACTCCTTTGCCTTTCTGAGCTGCTTGCCTTTAGAAGAACTTGCCCTTACTGTTATCATGGTAGATGGGGGATGAGATTTTGAAAAATCTCAGTAGCAGACAACTTTTCATCATATTAAATATGCAAGATATATAACAATGAATGTAAATGCAAACTATAATGAACAAAACCTTGCGATAAACTTAGCTGAAAAGCTAACTGGTGCATATCTGATGCACAATAACTGGTGCATATCTGATGCACGGTGTATATCTGATGCACAATAACTTGTGCATATCTGATGCACAATAACTGGTGCATATATGATGCACGGTGTATATCTGATGCACAATAACTGGTGCATTCTGATGCACAATAACTGGTGCATATCTGATGCACGGTGCATATCTGATGCACAATAACTGGTGCATATCTGATGCACAATAACTGGTGTATATCTGATGCATAATAACTGGTGCATATCTTATGCACGGTGCATATTTGATGCACGGTGCATATCTGATGCACAATAACTGGTGCACATTCATTTCATAAATAAATAATATGTTTATATAGTGAATAAATAAAAACTGGTGCACATACTAGGCAGATAACTGCTCTGCCAATCTATCTGCTGCTCATGGCCATGACATTTAACTATGCAAGGGAAAATTTACATGCAATATAGTGTATACATCATGCTATAATCAATGGATAATAACAAAAGCGGAAAAGAGTCGCTACCTTATACTCTTTCTTCTGATATACCTCTACTATGTTTCTTTCTTTGATAATTCCTTTATGGGCTTGGGCAAGTATATAAACCTAGAATTCATATACATGTAAGGGTAGGTTAATAACACACCATAGTACCCTTTTATTGAGTTATTAATCTCTTTCTCAATCTCAACTTAATGTAGTCCTGAATTTTTCACTGAACTTGAAAAATTTATATCTCTCTCTAGGAAACTACTATTAAGGTGATTCCAAGTTCTATACGACCATCATTAAGTCTTCTTTATGGAAAAGATAACTTACAGAACTACATTATGCAAATAGACCCCAAAACTGGACTGTAATTCTTGTCATTCATACTGATTCTTTGACTTTTCCCAGATTCTGAGTCCTAATTTATAAAAATCATAACTATTTTTCTAGATATCCATTTGACATGTTATTGGACTCATTTTAAAGCTTATGATGTCTACTAATTACTCACAAAATTTCATAATTAATGAAAATGGTTTACTCTGTTAAAACATCATATGAAATTCGTAAGCCAGAATTCATCTCAATAATTTCATGCCAGATTGTAAAATTCAAAATTTAATCTACAGAACTCTAAATGACCTGGGGCCAAGCTTATTTTAAAGCCTTATATGTCTGTCTATTCCTCATAAAATTTCATAAGAATCCAAGGTCATTTACCCCTGTTTTCAAAATACTT
>JBAGKO010000002.1:1590616-1613625 GCA_037177275.1 Acacia concinna | reverse complement strand
TTCTCACATTTTTCAACCAATTGAATTTTTTACAAATACATTTGTGCGGGTGTTAAATATGTATTTCTCTTAAATTATGAATGAATAAGTCATAACATTTTTCCATTAATCAAACTGAGTCAAAAAATTGGTGGATTTAAAGACTCCATTGTTAAAAATCATAATTTTAAACCAAGAGGGGATCCATACCGGCACAGTTGAGCCCACAGACACAAGAAGAGTGCATGCTCTAGATCTTCTACATGTGTTTTGCAAATATTGCATAAAGGGTCTCTTGAGCATTTTCTCCTGAATAATGTAGCCTTTGTATAGTATTAGGTCCCATATTAGGAGGCATTTTTATGTTCCAAACCCTACTCCATACATTCTTATCCACCTAATGTGAGCTACTAGGTCCCATCATTTCATTTCTCTTTTCTTCCTCCCTTGCTGCCTTGTAGCCCATCTTCACTGAATATTCTCCATCTCTACTATATAACCAAATCAGCTTATCCTTCCCTTCTATTACAGGAAACCTCACCTTTTGAATAGCTTCAATTTCCTCTTCTGACAATAGATTGAGAATTCCTTCTAGATTCCATTCTCTATCATCAATGATATCAGCTACCCTCATATTTTTCAATTCATCCAATAACTCCCTTTACCCCAGCTTTTTTCCCTCCAATAAAGGTAACCATTGATCTTCAAACAGATTCACCTTATCACCTCTATTTATTTTCCAAATCAGATCATTTTTTAACATCTCTCTACCTTCCAACAAGTTAGACCATCCCCAAGACGCCTTACTACCCTTCTTTGCTGACAAGAAATGACATTTTGAAAAATACAGACCTTTCAACATCTTACACCACAAGTCATCTTGATTTTGTAATAGCCGTCAAGCTTATTTAGCTAACAGTACCATGTTAAACTTCATGAAATCCTTAAACCCCATACCTCTTTCCCCCTTATGATTGCACAATGATGCCCAAGATTTCCAATGAATCTTCCTCTCATCTTCTTTTGTCCCCACTAAAATTTTGATATCATACTATCCAACTCCATACACACCTTCTTTGGGAATTTAAAGCAAGACATTGGATCAATGGGAATCGCATTAGCCACAGCCTTGATCATCGTTTCCCTCCCAGCAAAGGTAAGTAACCTTTGCTTCCACCCTTGTAACTTTAGACTTAATATGTTTTTCACAAAGATCAGAGCCTCACTCTTAGATTTACCTCATATCACAAGTAAACCAAGATATTTACGTAGCTCCTCTGTTGCTTTAATTCCTAGAGCTTGACAAGTCTTTCTTTTGACTCCCTTCTCGGTGTTATTTGAGAAAAAGAGACATGATTTATCAAGGTTAATTGCCTGTCCAGAAGCCCGAGCATAGCTGTCAAGAATATTTTTCAAAATTCCACAATTCCTTCTTCCAGCTCTGATGAAAAATAATGAATCGTCCGCAAAAAAACAATGGGACAGCACTGGACATTCCTTTGCTAGTTTAATCCCTTTAAGCTTTCCATTATCCACATTTTTCTGCACCATTAAGGACAAGACATATGATGCAATTATAATGAGAAAAGGTGATAAGGGGTCTTCTTGGCGCATACCTCTTTGTATGGATAAATCTGCAATCTTGTTTCCCCCAACTACCAAACTCATTCTAACCGATCTGACACATTCCATTATCCAGCTCAACCACTTTTCACAAAAGCCCAATTTCCTCATAACTTCCTAAATGAAATTCCATTCAAGCCTATCATAGGCCTTGTTCATATCCATCTTGACTGCAATTTCATATTTCCTTCATTTATTCTCATTTCTTAAATAATGATATGCTTCATGAGTCACAATTATATTATCCCGCATCATTCTACTAGCCACGAAAGCTCTCTGATTCACTGAAATAATTCTGGCCAGTAGTTTTCGCATTCTATTAGCCAAAATTTTTGAAATGATCTTGTTTGCAAAATTACACGAGCTAATTGGTATGAATTGACCCACACTTTTAGCATTTTCTACTTTTGGAATCAATACTGCATTGGTCTTGTTCAAGATATCCAACTTCACATTATGATTAAAGAAGTCTAACACCATTTCCATGACTTATTTACTCACTTTTGTCCATGCCGACTGGTAAAACATTCCAGAAAAGCCATTTGGACCAGGTGCCTTAACTTCACCAAGCTGATATGTGGCAACTTTAATTTCCTCCATTGTCACCGGTCGTACAAGCTGTCGATTATCTTCCTCTGTTACTTGCCCCTCTACAAACTCCAGCACTTCCTCCATTCCTGTACCACTATCAAAGGCAAATAAACAATTATAATATTCAGTAAATGCCTTGTTTATTTCTTTCTCCTTCTCCAACCATACCCGTCCATCACCTTTTAATTTCACAATCTTGTTCCTTGCTCTTCTTTGTATGGTACTTGAGTGAAAGAACTTTGTGTTTCAGTCTCTATCTTCTAACTATTTCACTCTAGATTTTTGCCACCAATACACTTCTTCCCTGCTCCATGTTTCTTCAATTTTATGAACAATTTCTTCCATTCACATCCTTTGCTCTTATGTCAACATTCCCTTTCTGCACTTTTCTAGCTCCACTGTCAATTTGGCAACCAACTTCCTTGCATTAGGAAACACTAAATGTCCCCATTCAGTTAAAACTTTCTTACAATTCTCCAATCGATTAACCAACCCACATATTTTATTAGTCTCCACTCTTGAATCCATCATCCAGCCTTCTCTAACCTTCCTCAAATAATCTTCATGCTCAATCCAAATTGCTTCAAACCGAAATACTTTAGGGACTCTATCATATTTATATTCATAGTCCACACAAATCATGTGATGATCATACCCCACTAGTTCAATATGAAGCACCATAGCATTTTGAAATTGTTTTCTAAATCCTACATTGGAAACTGCACGATCAATCATTTCCTTCATATGAGCCTTACTTATACGTTTATTATCCCAAGTATATAGTGCTTCTTTAAAATTTAGATCCATTAGCCCACAATCAGATAGCATACATTGAAAATTCAGTGTTCTTCTAATATCAATTGGCCTCCTACCAAATTTTTCCTCACTTGACAGCACATCATTAAAATCTCCCACACACATCCATGCTTCTTGTTTACCATCTTTAATTCTTCTCAACGTGTTCCATACTACCAATTTATGTTCATCCATAAGAGCTCCATATACAAATGACACATACTTAGGAATCTTACGATTAACATCGGCCATACTTGTATGAATGATATTTTGAGATGCATGCCACACATTAATCATCACATCACTTCTCCACCATAAAGCTAATCCACCACTTCTTCCAGTCGCTTCCACATAAAACTCTTCATCCAGACCACATTTCTTCTTAACTTTTTTCATGTTGCTCTCATTCATTCTATTCTCCAGTAAAAACACAACTGAGGGATTTTTTTTTCCTTATTTTCTCCCTAAGCTTTTTAACTGTCAAGGCTCTTCCTAAGCCTTAACAGTTCCACACCAAGAAACTTATGGTGCTAGGGTAGCTGTTTGAGGCCAGCCACCATCACCTTTAGCCAATTCCACTCCCATCTTACTTGCTTCAGTCACCACAATAGCAAATTCCTCTAGCTGAGTTTTATTTATAAGAAATCCACTATTGTACTTGCCTTTAACTTTTACTTCTTTATCTTTCCTCATTCTTCTCTTTAAAATTCTTATACTCCTTTGTGCTTCAGTCTTAACAGGTCCCTTGCTATTGCAAACAACTCTTTCTCTATAACAGCAAAAGACAACTTCCTCCTTTTTTGTTCCATATGATCCATTCCATCTTCTAAATCTCTCTTCAATCTCATCCTTCTAACTACACATGTCATCTGTGACACTGGTGACAGATCCCCATAAACCACAACTGCCTTTGATAAGTTGTGAGATCTAGTAGGAGACTCGGCCTTTCCTTGATCTACAATGTTTTTACTCTCACCTCCTTTACAATTTATTCCAACTTCTAGCATCTTCTCTTCCTTAGAGCTTGCATCAGTTCTCCTCCTTGCCTCTTGTCTCTTATATACTTTGTCTACCATCCTACCCTCACTCCTTCCCTTCTTCACAGTATCCTTCTTCTCCGCTTCAACTCTTTCACTATTGGTTACCTCTTTTACAATCCTTATTGACTCTATCTTTTGTTTTTCTAGCACCAAACCAATTGTATCTTCTTTCTTCCTATTCCCATCTTACTTCCCTTCCATGTCTTCCCAATCCTCCAAACAACATATAACCTCCGCATCAATAGTTCTTGCTGGTTGAACACTTAACCAGTTGCCATATTTCAAGACCTCACTATCTTCCTCTTGCTTCCCTATAGAACAGCTTCTACGATCATGTCCTATCCTTCCACGTTGGTAACAAAAATCTTGTAATCGTTCATATTGAGCACGCACCCAAACCTCTTCCTTTATTTCTGGCTTTTTTGTCCATACACTAGTTACAACTGGTTTCCTTATATCCACCACTACTCGAGCTCTAAGAAAATTACGAGTCACCAAACCACCAAATCATGGATTCTCTACCATCACCACTTTACTAAATTCAGATCCAATAGTGATTGCATTCTCAATATCTAATGCTTCTAAAGGAATATCATGAAACTGAATCCAGAAAGGGCAGAAACTGAAATCCACTTCTTAAAAATCATATAATTCTTCCATCGTTGCAAGTTAAGAAGCATACCTTGAACAGACCATGGCCTACCACGCATAATCCTCAAGAAATCATCTCTGCGTTTGAATTCAAAAATGAATTCATGGCTTCTGACTTCAACAATTTCTAGATCCTCTTGCGAGTCTAGGTTCCATCCTTTCCTAATAATCTTTATCACCGTTGGCTTGTAAATGCTCTTCGAAGTCATTATCCTTCCAGCCAACGCTCCACCGCACACCTTCAATCGATCAACTTTCCTCCATTTTAGACTGATTTTCTCTTTCTCGCTGCTCTGCCTATCTCTTCTTAAACAGTCACCTTCATCCATCGTTCCCCCAAAAAACCAGATCTAGGTCCTCACCTTATTGTCACCGTCAACAAATATAACGGATCTGACTACTCGTATCTTCTCCATCGCAGTGGGTGCCGGATTCTCACTCTCACACCACGACGATAACTGTCGCAACTACCTCCCAAAAAGAGAGAGAGAAGCTTTCACTCAGGAAAGCTGACTGCATTACTTTAATATTAACGTATTAAAGGCTGGTTTTCTTAGGGTCGTTTTTTCTACAGTGAAAAATGTTTCTCTTATTTACGAGAGAGTTTCCTGTGGATCGAAATTTGTTCCAATAGGCATGAAATTGACTAATAAATGGAAAAAAATAATATGCCACAAGTCAAAAGTTAAAAAATTTGAAACTAACATTTGATGAGCGCGCGCGCACATAGTTAGAATATATTTGTATCAGTAAAGGTGGATTAGGGCCCAAGCCTGGATTAAAAGGGTTTTTATGCAAATATGAAAAGACGAGTTCATAAATATATATATTCCTTTATAGTTTGAAGGTTATTATACTCTCTTATGTCCTTATTATAACACATTAAACTAACAATTATTCTTTATCCTTTTTTATAAAAAGGACCCCGAGTATCTATTATCATGAAACTGTACATTTGAGGGTTTCACATTTACTCCCATGTGATGTCACATACACTATACGTGGGGGAGTAACAAGTCCAAAAATCACACCCCTCTAAAAGGTTCTTTGGTAAGAGTTTTCTCTTCTTGTCCTATGTGCTGCTGTGTAATTTAATAATTTGATTGGAGTCTACATCGGTATTCCTGTTTGGTGTAGATACTTCAGCGATTCAATCGAATCCTAGGTACACCCAATATTATATATATATATATATATAGTATGTTGGAGCAAAACTGTTAATAATGCAACTTATTGGCAGTCAGTGGTGACCAACTCACTTTGGCAACAACAACTCAGCAGCTTGGATGTGTATCTCCCTCTACTTCTCTGAAAAAATTTAAATAACCCAATGCCGACCCTTCCAAATAATAATTGATGTATGTATGGTTATTTATTTATATATTATTTCCTTAATTTGAACATTGCTCTGTGCAAACAACAAATTTTGCAGATCATCTCAGGAATACGCGTTTTATTACTTACTATATCTGCCTGCTTAATTGTCTCAAAAATATGTACGTAATTGGGCTTATCTTATCTATGACCCTCAAAAGTATAAAAATTCTCTTCACACTCTTTCATTCATTTATATTTACTACATTCTCAACTTCTAAATATAAAATTTAATTAACTAGATCATATGGATTAAGAAAGTTAGGCGAATGAGTTGCCCTCTCCTATCCTTATTACAAAGATCTCCTATATGTATCATAATATAATATATTTTCTCTAAAGTATTAATTTTCAATATAATATATCTAACTAATCATAAAATTCAAAGTTTCACAATTCATTTCTTCAAATTAAACAGCTGGAACTTCTATTAGAAAGTGTGTGTATAAGTATAACTGTGAACACTCTATTTTGTCTAGGCCCCATTCAAAATATAAAAAATAAGAAAAAAAAACTTTCTCATTAATAGTGCTTAAGGTTCAAGTCCGCAATAGCCTTAAAGGAAGAAAAAGAAAATAATAGAAAATAAGAATTCTCACATTGATGACGCTTGAGGCTCAAGTTTGCTAACATCATTAAAAAGGGAATTAAATATTAAAAAAATAATAATAAAATAGAAACCTCATTGATGATTATTGATTTTCAATCATCATTAAATAGGAAATCAAAAATCTAAAAAATATATATAAAAAATGAAAAAATACGCTTTGATGACATTATGCTAAATTAGAAAAATGCTTGTAGAAGTCAGAAAATCAAAAAATAAAAAAAAAATGAAAAAATGAAAAGAAAATACAAAAAATATTTCTTTCTTAATTTTAAGATTAAGAAATTACTTGTAGGAATAAATAAAAAATATAAAAATCTATTAGAAAGTTTCCTAAAATAAATCTCATTGATTAAGCTGCAAGTAAAAAAGTTTCCATTAGCAGAAAATTTAAAACAATGATAATTTAAAAATTCAAAAAGGGGAAAGTATTTATGAAAACAACCCTAATTTGGACCTATAAATAGAAGAGCAATTAAAGCAAGATACATAGAAGAATTTGAAAAAAGGGGAAGGGAATAAAAGGAGACAACAAGTGAAGTTATACAACAAGTTCTAAAGAGAAAGTGAAGCAAGCCCTCGAGTACACAAAGATTAAAAGGTACGTGTCTACCTCTCATTTTTATCCTCTTTATCATACCTTAGGATATTTTTCTGGATAATATGTTAAAAAGTTTTTCCTTATAAGTGGAATGATTGAGTGAAGATTTCCTCTATTTCTTTTCCCTTATGGCTAAGCTCTTTCTTAAAAAAATATATAAATTCAAGAAATCCTCTTTTTGAATAAAATGAAAAATTATTTTTTAAAAGATCTTGCCGTATGAGATTTCTAAAACTATCGTAGGCGTAAAGATGATTATTCTTTCTGCTGAGATTATTAGAATCTCCACAGAAATAGTTTAATCCAAAATATTTTTTAAATAGTAAAGTAAAGAAATCATTTTTCTCAAAAAATTAAAAAACACAAACCAGATAAAACTCATTTTTTTAAAAAAAATCATAAAAAAAATCCTAAAAAACACAAACTCGGTGCAATCGACTCCCAGATCCTATCTTTTTTTTTTTTTGTGTGGATTGAATATATAATTTTAAAGATTTCTAAAATTTCCCTTTCTTTAAAATTTTAGTGTCGGCTCCATTTATTTTTACAAATTCCGGCCCCTCCAATAACAATTCCGTGTCAAAAGCAGCACCAGCACAGGGTGATCCAAGCTGTACACGTTTGAGTCATCCAAGGGATTAGAGGAAGCC
Source organism: Acacia concinna (assembly GCA_037177275.1). Taxonomy (NCBI): domain Eukaryota; kingdom Viridiplantae; phylum Streptophyta; class Magnoliopsida; order Fabales; family Fabaceae; genus Acacia; species Acacia concinna. The sequence goes on along the minus strand of JBAGKO010000002.1, from coordinate 1,605,714 downwards.
ACGCGTTAAAATTCAAATTGTTGATTAAACAATGCACCAAAAGTCAAATACCAAGAGTATCATGATTTAACTTTCCAAATACTGTTCAACTGTTGACAATAAATTAATACTCCTAATTAATTTGGACAAATGCCAACTCAGAAATCCGATGGCATTAAAAGGTTATAAAATTGATTCTTTGTTTTTGCCAAAGTATAAAATTTAATTCACTAAGCAATTATACTCCTTAAATTCTATATATAAGGTAATTTTAACATTTTGCATTAAGAAAAAACTTAAATTTCATTAATTATTTCGTATTATTCATCAACTTACTAACTTTACGCCTATTTAATACAATTCAGTTTTACAATATAAATTTCTTGTATCCGATCTCTGTAAAACAATAAAATTATTAAGTAGACAATTTTTTTTTTCATTTACCCTTATTTATGAATAGTGTACCTCTTCTCTCACTTCACTTCCATCTTTACTATTCATTTATATCTCTCTCTCTTTTCTCTTTTTTAATATAAGTCAACAAATGTAAAATTGTTAAAAGCTTATAATAAATTGTAATGTCTTAAAGTAATTTAATTAGCTTTTTTAATATATATTTTAAAAAAAGTTAATTAGGTTACCGGAATGAGTGTAATAATAAATGAACGGTAAAATTGTATATTCATATAAAATCTCTCTCCCCCCCGCCACCCCTCTCTGTGTCTATTTTATAAATAGAGTAAAAAAAATTTTTTCTCTCTACCTTATATATAAAAGTGTAGGAGCATTTAGACTTATAATCCAATCGAATTTATAATGCGTGAGAATGAATGAATCCCTTGATCTCTTCCAATAATGTTTTTATCAAGTTAAAAAATATAATGCTTTTACCTCTCACTAATCACTTATTAATAAATACTCTAATAATAAAAAATAATAAAATTATAATTTTCTTGTTATTAAGCCTTGCCAAGGAACTTAAAAACAACTGAAAAGAAAGTAAGTTGAGGCACTTGCATCTAATTTAACATACCATGTCTTGGGATTATTGCTGAATTGAAGGGTAAGATGCAATTATAAGTTCAATTTTTGTTATGTCAGGATTAATTTTCATTATTCATGTTGTGATCATGACTACTTAATACTCAATTACTTAACACAATTACATTTTAATGAGGCCTGTATTACTTTTTTTTTTTTTACCGGAAAACAGCGTAATAGATTAGGAACTCTTTGGTTTAGCTTCCAAAAACTCATTCACAGCTCTTCTTAAACATCAACTTATCTATAAAGTTTTCAGAATAAAAATAACTCGTTTGGATGAAAATGATTTATATGCTTCTCTTGTCACACTCCTATATAACCTCAATTTCTCAACCACTCAATATGTCTGATATTTTCTTACACGGTTTCTCATCTGTTTCTTAATCATAAGCTGTTTCCCCAACAGGGGAATATAGCCAAAGTCCAAAGATTTGTTGAGAAGAGCAATCATCTGATCTCATTGGCCTCTCATAAATGGCTTCCACTTCTAAACTTTCAGTGACAAACACAATCCAACCAATGAAGAAGCAATGAATCTCTGTACAAACATCATAAGAAAATACGAAAACCCAGTCCCTCTAGACCTGACATTGACGTTCCAGGTTGCTTCCCAAAAGTCAATTCTCACCATGCCCCAATGACTAACACGTGTGCAAGTTATTGACAATCTAATCCTCCCCATATGCATCCTGATCTCTTTCTTCTTCTATTGTTTCTGTGACTATATATTACTAATATACTCGTATAGAGCTATCTTCTATTTATTTCTATAATATTCGTATATATTGACCAACTCTTCCTATTTATCTTGCCTTTGAAGCACTTCTATTCTCTGTTCTGAGAAATATTACTTCCCCACCTTTGTGTTTGTGCCTCTAAGAAAGTCCTTCCTCCTCAAAGGTTCACCACACAGATCAAGACAATCAAGAGGCATGCTTGGATGTCCAGAAACAGGTAAATACTGCCAAATAAAGAAATTTCCTCCTTGTTTACTTTATAACCAATAAGCTAATCATTAAAGCAAAGCTGAAAAAAATCAGATTCTTGGATTTCTTTTCAGATACTGATTCGACACAGTAATGATTTGTCCGTAAAGACTCAGATTTTTGTTTTTCCCGTGATTATTGTTGAACAGACTTGTTTTAATTTATTTCTTTGTTGGTTCAAAGAAAGAGCAGAAGAGATAGCGAAGAACCCAGGAGAGGCGGCATCATCAGAAACGTCCTGCCAAATGGGAAGGAGTAATTTGTTTGGACCAGCAGATTCGGGGACAACCTTAAACACTGTAATTCCTTGTGCTGCATGTAAGCTTCTGAGAAGAAGATGTGCTGAGGAATGCCCTTTCTCTCCTTACTTCTCACCCCATGAGCCTCAGAAGTTCGCTGTTGTTCATAAAGTGTTTGGTGCAAGCAATGTCTCCAAGATGCTAATGGTTCATTCATTTCCTCATATCAATCATATATTTTGAATTTCTGGGAACATTTGAAGTTACTGTTTGTGAGAAATCTGTGATTATGTGTGTAGGAGGTGGCTGAGAGCCAAAGAGCAGATGCTGCAAACAGTCTGGTTTATGAGGCAAACCTGAGGCTAAGGGACCCAGTTTATGGATGCATGGGTGCAATATCAGCTTTGCAGCAACAAGTTCAGACATTACAGGCAGAGCTAAATGCTGTGAGAGGTGAGATTCTCAAGTACAAGTACAGAGAAGCTGCTAGTCAGATCATATCTTCCCATCATCATGGGGCTTTGGTTTCTTCTGTGGAGGACCCTATTTCTGCAGAATCGCAACAAGGTCTTGTTCAACCTCAACCTCAACCTCCAAAACCACCATCATTACCATCTTCTGCTTCTGTTGTTCTTTCATCCTTTTCTTCATCTTCCAGTTCTTCTGTATACACACCCCCTAATAGCACTATCAGCCATGGATCTATCTCCAGCGAAAAGGTCCCTTACTTTGTTTGATTGATTGATCAATTCCTGTAGGACTTATCTCTTTCTATTCTTCTCATCTTTTGGTGTAGTTTCACACGGCTTCAGGTTTAGCATATAAAGTAGTATAAACACTGATTTGGTTCTCATTGAATTTTATGACTACCGCATTCTCAGTGGTAGGCACAGATAACAGTATATGTATTTAATTAGTTGCCTGGGATGAGTTTATACTTTATATTGATTGCTTACTTTCTAAAGATAGCTCATTAATGGAGGAAACTGGAAAAAGTCAACTGGTATGGCCTAGGGAAAGGTAAAAGTTGAAGATTTGTACAGCGGATGCATTGAGAAATGAGAAACATGATACCAGTAGTATAGAAATGTTTGAATCTGAAGATCACATGAATGAAGAAGTGGTGTGTTGAACAATTGGGCATTTGCACGTGGGGTTTGCAGGGGAGAGAGTAATAGGTTTCTACATTAAGATTTTGACTAATTAAGAAGCTTAAGTTTTTATAATACTATCAGAGTCAGTGCAATAATAATCTGAAGATTTTTTGAAGGACGATGAAGAGAGTGAATGATAAGGGGTAATTAGGGGACTAGCTAGTTTTTCTGTTCACATGTGAAGAAGGAACTTTACGTGTAAGGGTCTAATAACTTGTTTTTAACTCTTGTACGTCTAAGATTTGCAAAAACTCAGATCTTACCCTTCTTATTAAATTTCCCACATGTCTGACTATTCTCAGCAAAAAAAACTGAAAGCTAGCTAGTGTCTGGGTCACTAGGTGTATGGATATGTGCCAAATTCATTCTAAATTACAAATGAGTTCATTGTACAAAATTTAAAAGATTTGTTAAATTAAATGCGTATATTTATGAAAACAATTATAAGTGTGATTGGAAGGTTAAATCCGATTATTAGACAAATTTGAAAAATAAAAACTATGTTTTAGGGTTTTACAGGTGCAGTTGCTCCGAAGAAATTATTGGCCACGGAAGGCACAGGGCTTGAAACAAATAATGAAAGAATAATTAGTGATTATAATTTAGATTAAAAAAAAAAAGAAACTTTGAAGATATTTTATATATTCTTTTCAAAAGAACATATCATCCCTAAATCCTAAACTATGAATTTGAATTTTAATGCATTTTAAAAATAAAATATGGAATAAACATGGATATTTCAACCGAGAGCTTTAAATAACTTAATATGAATTTAACATTCAACTTACATATAAATCAAGTTTAAATAATCGATAGAGAAACCAAATTCTAAAAACTTGAGTGCTTAAGATTTGGAAAATGAACTCATCATCATCAGTTGGTCATGGCCCCCAAAAAGGAAAAATCAATTGGTCTAAACGCGTCGCCAAGTTATATCGGACGAGATTTTGACTTCTTATTGAGCAGAAATTAAAAATAAGAAGGGTCGAAATAAGAATTAAAGAGAAAAAGAAAAAAAAACTAATTTGCTTTAATTGTAAGGCAGTTGAATGAATCCAAGTAAAGAAGAGACGCCATTGAAGTCAATATTTTTATTTGTATCTACGAAATCTGATTTTATGAAGCATTCGATTCCTTGGCGTGTGAGGCTCAACCTCGGCTAGCTTAGAAGAATTGGTCCATCAATTAAATCACACTCACACACTAAAAATATAATAATCCATGAATTTTTATAATCCCATATGATTTATTTTTATTTTTATTATTATTTTTGTTCTAATCATCCTTCCATTATTGCTTTTATTTTATTTTATTTTCTGGACAGAAGTTTGTACGAAGGATGCAGTTTATGACTCATCCAATATTTGCTTGAAATATTCGCATCTTGGGATTCCATGCCTATGATATTATTTGTCAGCTTCTCCATTTGTTAATTAAGTTGAATATAATCAATATAATTTTTTTTCTATAAAAAATAACTCTGTGTTATATTATAATTTATAACTGCAATATTGTAAAAGTCGCGAGTACGGAATCATGGAAGATGATTAGGGGAAGCAACTAAATGAAAATGAAATTACATAATTATTAACTGACTCGACTAAAGGGCAGTTTTTGGATCTGAGGATAATCGAATATAGAAATATTTTGTTTCCTTTAAGATTCATTTACGTATTTAAGATCTCACATGGACGTTGGCTAATTAACAATAACACATGATGTGATCCTCTGGTTTACATCTGATTTAATGTTCCCCTCCACACCCACGTGGACAGCTCACTTCTTGTTAATGACTTCCCACATGGAATCAGTAAGTTAATTAATAATGACTACTATTATTACTATTAACTATTTTGAGGTTTAGATAATACTAAGCAGATAACCGAAACAAAACTGAAATTGACGGCTCAGCTTTGATTGGAAAAATTAAGCAGATCAGATTTTGTTTTGCTACAAAACGGTATCATTTGTCTTTAGTAGGGGTGAAAAGGAGTGCAACAGTACGGAGACCCCCGGGGGAGAGAGTAATTAATTAACAAATCCGGGTTTCTGTAAAAGAAATTAAAATAATAAAGATGGATGAGAGACACGTCATTTATATATCACTGAGTTGAAATTAAATATTGTATTCTAGAATCTTATTTAAAGATTTATGATCTAATTTAAAATTTGTTGAGTTTAACGATTTAAGTTAGATTTGAATAATTAAATTGTCTTTTTAAAGATTTTCTTTCCCATATAATTAATTTGGTTTTGAGTTTGTCTCTTTTTTAAACTTGTATCAAGGGCATATATTTTAAAAGGCTTGCAATTTTTTTTTTGTTAAAAAATATCTATATGTTTTTACTTAAAGTTTATCTAGTACTATATATTTTTTAAAAGTTCAAAAGCAGAATGAGGTCAAAAAAATAAAGGGTTGAGGTGTTTAAATAACTTTTAACATTTTCTAAAAGTGTAAAAATAACTTTCAACAATTTTTGGTATCAAAAGTAAACTTCAACTTTTAAGAAAAGGGCACATCATTAGTTAACCATTAAGGACCGTTAACTTCTGTTTTTATAACATTTTAAGGTGTAAAAATAGCCATTAACTTATACTAAAAGTATAAAAAGTAACCATAATTTTTTCAAAGAGAGAAAAAAATTTCACAAAGTTACAAATCAAAATGCGGATAGGTCCGAGAGCCCCAAAAATTCCCATAAAATCTTAAAAAATAGTAGAAGGCATTCAGAACAACATGACTTGATTATAATAATATTTTGAGGTCTGAGGAATTTATTATGAATTTTTGAATATTTTCATAATTTTTTGCCAGATCGGATTTAGATAAATCCTGCCCAACTGTTGGGTCTAGGTAGTCTGGTGGGCACATCTAAGGGAAGATACTGCCCAACTACTCCGGGTCAAAGCTCTGAATTAATGTTCAAATAGTCAAGTTTCAATTATTTGTACATGAAAAAAATTACGGTTATTTTTTACACTTTTGGTATAAGTTAATGACTATTTTTGCACATTAAAATGTTAGAATAATGGCCAACTAATGACCCCTTAACGGTCAACTAACGGCGTGCTCCCTTTTCAAAAGTTGAAGATTACTTTTGATACTAAAAATCATTTAAGGTTATTTTTACACTTTTGAAAAATATTTGAAGGTTATTTAAGCACCTTAACTCAAAAATTAATCTATGTTATGTTGACCATTGGTTGACTTAAATTACTTACGCGGGAAGCTGATGTGGCCATGATATTTAGCTCGTTGATAATGTCTTAAATATCATTATTTTATTATTAAAAAAACTCCTTATCTGCCCATTCCCCACCTCACTTCGTAAGTTATCCTCCTCGACTATCTTACCATTGTATCCATCGCCGTACCACGTCTTTACCCTCTCTTCCATAAAGCTGGCTTTTTCAAAGGATCTTAACACTCATGCTTCAGCTCTTCCATAAGAATCAACCTGATCCATTTATCTTCTTCACCTCTCTCGCAAAGTTTGTGTTCCAGGATTTCAACATCGGGTCTCCTTCCTCTCTTCCGCAAAAGCTCCGTGTTTTCAAAGGATACCCACCCTGCTTTAATTTCGTTTTCTAAGGATTTCGACGCTTTGAATCGCTAGACCAGATTGGGAAGAGAATGACAACAATGTTGTGGCGAGATCGAGTGTGTAGGAGCGAACCTTTGAAGATTTCAGCACCCTGATTTTGTTTCTCAAGGACACACAACTACTCCATTTCCTTTCCTCCCTTCTTCGTCATTGCAAATCTCATTTGACTTTTTCTTTCTTTTTTAATTTATGTTTTCCATTTCAATTTGATTAAGACTAGATCAGCGTTTGTTGATGGAATGATACTGTTATACTGATTACATATTTGGTTTTTGGTGATTTATTCCATTTGAAATCCTTCAGAGCCCATGAAATCGATTTTGCCACCCATGGTTTTGTTAACCATACACTCACAGCCTGGAACCTTCTTAAGGCTGTTTGTTTTCACTTTATAACAACACCCCTCTCATATACTTACCTTCAAATCTGTAAAAGTTATTTTCAAAAACTAATATAACGAATATATTAATTTGTACGTTCATGTTGAAACAAGTTTTACACGTAATAGGGGTGAATTGGATGTTATAAAATTTTTCAAATGCTTAAGGACAATTTATATTCGTTTGATCTAACTCCTCGACTTATGTCTAGTTCTTTGTATCAACTGAGTTTCCACTGTTCTCTAAGATTTCAATGGGTTTTTAGTGCCTCAATATAAACTCGATTCTAACACATAAGAGATCACTCTCCTTATAGTGTGTAATCTAAGTCTTCATTCAATGTCTCTCTACCTTGAGTATCTCACAAGTGGATTCTAAAAACTTTTCTACAAATACTCTTTCTAAGAGTGGAATAATAATTACTGAAGTTCGGTAGGTAAGACATATAATCAATGCAACAACATCACAATAAATTTTTATTTAGTTGGTTGTTGTTGTTGTCAACTCCGCCTGTGTTTCATAGCCGGTCCCAAGCCCGGGTTAAGGAGGAGGGTTGTGTTAGGCCCTCGACAGCTAACGTAAAAATCTGTCGAATCTCTCATGAACATGGATCAACGAAGAAACTGTGCTAATACTAGGTCGTTGCCTGGAAGTAACGCGCTGTATGGCTCGAGTACAGTGAGAAGTGTTAAAAGTCACTAAGATAGTGTTTCTTTAGTTTCTAGAGACACATATGAAAGATTATGATAAAAGGTTCTTGATGAAAGTTGTTTGACGTTTAGCTCACCGCAAGCGTGGGGGTGACAAGTATTATACAAAATTATTGTTCCCATGGTGACTAAGGCAAAAGTGGAATAATTATCTCATTGTACCATCAATTAGGTTGAGTGAAAAGACATTTTGAGTATTTTAATTGATGAAAACAATTTTGGTTCAAAACAAAGTAAATTAAAAGAAGAATTCTAAAATTGATTCTAACTTCAAGAAATTAATGCTCTAAGATCACTTTTCCCCTCTATACTTCATGAAACCAATTAAGTCCCTCTTAACTAGATTTAATAAAAAATCAAGTGTTTGCCTAATATTCGCAAATATTGGAACGCTTTCTTAAGTTAAACCCAACATCTATTTTCAAAGAGCTCATTCAATTTCTCGCAACAAGCCAGTGAAAAAATTCATTAAGATCCAATCTTATAATAACAATACAAGGTCAATGGGTAAATCTTTTTTCTATTAACTAACTCTCCATTCAAGCAAGAATTTCAAGAGTAGCATGATTTTATCAAAGGCTTTCAAACAAGATAATCTCTCTCGAGTATCATCTCATTCAACAAATCAACTAAGTGGTGATTGAGCACTTAGGGGCTTTAGACAAATTATAAAATCAACACATAATACTTCCTTAAATGCTAGAAAAGAGAGAATAGCATAATCTCAATCCTATAGAGGTTCAAAGTAATCCTAAAATAAAATACTTAACTACTTATAGCCTTAAATATAGAATAACTAAGCCAAACTAATGAATACATGATAAACTCATTGAAGAAGGGAAGAAAAGTGGGAAAACCAAGGGTGGAACTTCAAAATCTCTCTTGGAAACAGTCGCAAAGCTTCAAGACTCTTCAAAAGCTCTTCTCTAAGGATCCTCCTTGTGTTCCTTAGCCTCCTTATTAGTGTAACTAGAATTAGTTAGAGTAACAAACTAGTGCTAAGTTTGTTACACTCACTGAACATGTGTCACTATGCAACAAGAGCAGTCTCTATAAAACTGTAATCCCTCTCTTTATTGAATAATAAGATAAACAGTGACTGATCACCACATCATTGGTTTTCTCCATTAATATTGAGTTATTGGCATGGTATTAGAGCCTGCCACAGTGGCCTAACTCTGTTACAACTGATTACACATCAGACATTCAAGTGAATAGATCCCCATCATCTGGATTGATCAATTCACACATCAATGTCGATCTTAACATCCTTTTCTGGCATTGGCGCATCTACACTATTCCCAAGCATTGCAGCGTCTCAACGAGGCTTCACCAACAAGAAAATTACCATACGCCTTGACGATCATAGCTTATTGATCTGGAAGCAGCATGTGTATCAAGCAACATCGCTTGCATCATTTTCTCAATGGTACTATTCCTGTTCCTTCGTCTTCGATCACTAATGAAAATCGCCATACCATTGTGAATCCAGCTTACGATGACTTCAAATCTCTTGACTCCTCAAGTGCAGAATCATCTATTTTTGGCACATCCCTTCTATTTAAACTCTAAAAATTAGCTTTAGCAAGTAAAATGCATAATTGAACTTTTTTACGTTCGCCTCGCAAGCAAGACAGGTGCCGAGGCACATTACATATTAATTGTGCTTCTTTAGTTGCCTTAGTGACTAAGAGAAAGTGCTAAGGCATGTAACACATTAAGCATTTTTCCTTAGTTGCTTATCGACCATGTTGAGTGCGGGGCATGTGACGCAGTTGTTCTCTTTCCACTTTGGTTGGTTCTTTGTCATCTCCTTCAATAGCTTTTTTCCAACTTTGGTATTTTCTCTCCATCTTCCTACACAACAGAAAGAGAGCTTATAAATTCTTCATTTCTCTTAATGTGACATTAACCATAAGATTGTTTGTAAGAATCTCTGAAACTTTGACTTGCACATTTTCTTCTTTAAATCCTTTATACGCACAATTTGGATTCAAGAAAAATGGTTCAAAAGAGAAGACAATGTGCTGAAATATTATTAATTTTCAAGAGTTAACAAAAGGTTGTGTTGGTTTTTAAGAAAACCTTATGTGCTTTAAAAGTGTAACTTTTCATGGAAGAGTCATCTTAAATAACTATTAGATTTTTAAGTTATGTTAATTCATGAATGAGTATGAGGTTCATGAATCTAACATATGTTTATGACTTTTAATTGAAGAGAGTTGCTTCAAGAGGCACCGCTTCAAGACATCACTTCAGTCTATAAATATTCTACACCATCACTTCATTTGTGACACACAAGATAAGAAATATTAGAAGTTACACAACACTAAGAAATCAAACTCATTGTCTTTGTCCTTGAGTGTATACAAAGATAAAGTGAAATTATCACTTTATAAAACCCATTGTTGTCTTGCTTGAGTAATGGGATTCAGGGTCTTCGTTGTATCTTATAGGAAATTTACCTATCAATCCAACTTGTATCCTATAAGTTTGGTATAGGGGATGAATTACGCCTAAAGGAAAATGTTGCATATGTCTTGAAGATATTGTGTATGATTTTCTTTTTTTTATCTTTTCTTCTTATACTTCTTAGAGATCCAATCTCTCTAATAGTCTTTGCAAGTGGAAAAGGCACAAGAGAGAATTCCCATGTTTCTGGCTCGACCTTTTTCATAGTGCGCTAGTCGACCTACCATTCTTTATTATATATTATCACAGCTAATAAGATTTCAAACAAAACTATATCATGGTCTTTTCCCCACCATGCAAGGTCATCATGAAGTCAAGTATGACATAAGCTTCACCTTTCATTTGTATACTTGTGAGTATCCGCGCGAATAAAGAAATGCAACCAACTGATGAAGAGGCGCTGGAAAAAATAATGATATATACAATGAAATATATAAACAGCTCAACATTTAGAAGGCTTATATATAATTATATAAACGCAACAAGAACATATTCCCACATGCTGAGATACCTCTAATATAAGTAAAAGCTGTTGCTGTAATTTACACATCAACGGTCCACATTTTAGTCAAGTGGTATGATTATTAGCTATAACTTAATAATTATAATCTTAACAAGAAAAAGATATTAATATATGATACTCAACGGAGATTATAAATACCCTTAACATCCTGCGAACTTGTCAAATCACTTACATTCCATTTCCCTCTACTAAAAAAACCTGAAGCTGTTTTCTATTCTCTAATTATGAGTGGACTTCAAGCCATGCACAATTATGTAGCTGTTGTTGTCATGATAATTGCTTTCCATGAAGTTGTTATAACTCAGGGATGGCAGATGAAGGCACTGAACCAACATCATATCTGGATCAACAAAGGCACTAACTTTGTTATTAATGTTCCAACATCAGCAGAGATGGCTGTGAATGCAATCTCTAATAAAGACACAAATGGAGACGTAAGTGCTTATCGACCAACGACACCAGGGAACAGCCCAGGGGTTGGTCATCGAAAATCTGAAGCGGAGGATAAAGATATGAAAGAAAAGGTGGTTGTTCAGAGTCCTTCAGAGGTTGAATATTCTTTGGCTGAAGGGTCCAAGACTGATTTTCGACCTACAGACCCAGGTCACAGCCCTGGGGTAGGGCACTCTGCTCATCAAAAGAAGAATGATGGAGAGGTAGGACGTGTACAGAATTAATTAGGAAATAAGTTTCAAAAAGCTGTATGTAATTCAAATAACGTGTGTATGATGGTTTGAAATTTGTTGTGCACTAGTACTCCGTGCATGTATTCTTTCATGAAAAACATGCACGTACGCAAGGCGCTTTCTTAGACTTTCTTATGATTCTGGCATATATATGCAAAATAAATTGGTTGTTGATATTTAAAAGATCTTGTTGTTGTTGTTGTTTACTGTAAAACTTATATATAACAAACTGAGTAAGTTACACTATAAATAAATTATAAATCATACAACTCATTTAATTTCTTGCGTTTCATATAATGCCTAGAATCCGCACTTGATATTAGTTATAATAATGAGTTATATATATCAGCTATATATCAGTGCGTTATATCATGTAGATGTGCGCACACACTATTTATCTTAATTTTTTGAAAAACAATTCCTATATATGTTCCCAGCAATAGCAATACGAATTTTTTTAAATAATTTCAGTAGAGCAATCAATCTTTAAAGTTGATGGGACAATTAGCATACGAACCTCCTAATTTTAAGATTTTCATTTTGGTAGTTTATTCCTAATGCGCGCGCGCACACACATATATATCTACGTTTGGGTGATCAAGAAAAGAGACAGAAAGAAAGCGACCTATAGCTTCTACAAACGGAAAAAAGGAACTATAAGTTCACAACATATATCTAGACATGAATGATGAGAGTGATTCCAATCGCTATTAATTAGTTTCGAAATATTTATTCTGATCACCAGTAATTTAAGACCTTGCTCGATAGTTTAACCGGTTGGACCGTCAGCCAATCATTGAGGTAGGCCAGATTGATATGTTGAGCCATTTCTTTGTTGTGAACTATTTTGAACCGTCTTTAAATAATTTTTGCGTCGTTGCCTCTTGTTGACCTAGAACCCAGAGCGAGTTTTCAAGAACCATCAAGTCCAATATAATTGTGAAAAAAAACCTAAGTTAAATTGTTAAAAAATAAAATAAAATTCTCCAATTTTTTTTTTATTAAATGACAATAGCCAACATAAAAAAATGTTTCCCTAGCCTTAACTCTTCAAACGAAGTCATGAAATTATTATTGTTAGTATAATTTTTTAGATTGATATTTTGTTAATACTATTTTGTTGACCTAATTTCATTGCTTCAACATTATTTTATCACATTCTTAACTTTCTATGAAATTAGACTAATATATATATATATATATATATAATATTTTAAAATTTAATTACTACGTCACTTGTTTGACAGTTTTCCAACTGTTTCAACTTTAACCCGCTGACTTTTTGGCTTAACGCCGGGTTCAGGTTTTAAAACATTGCTGATCACTTCTAGCCCTAGGTACGATAAAAAAAATCCACCACATATAATATTACACACGTACGTAAACCCTTCGATACTGTGAAAGAATGCTCCTCCTTTCACTTATTAAGGCTCGTACGTACGTGCGTACATTCTGATTTTAACTGAAAAACTAACGTAGAGATAACAATAAGCAAGGCATCTGTTTACTAGATTTAGGGGGGAAAATGAAATTAGAGAAAGAAAAGCCGCAAAGAGTGCTTTGACATATTCCCAATGCTTCAAGAATCTTAGAAAGGGGTCAGTGAATCCCAAAGTTGCAGTTAATAAAAACTGCTATAATTGAAGCTGATTTTTTTATATATTTTTTTCAGACAATCAACTTGATCACACTCACACACATACAAACATGTCGATATCAGGTTCAAGCTTGGGTCATTTTCTGGACGTGGGGTTGCGTTGTCATTGGGTAGCTTGCCGTTACCAACTAGAGTTGCTTGAAATATTGGTCATTTCTTAAACGTCTATAAGGCACTGTTAAGAACTGATAAAGCAAACTGATAATTTATATACGACAAAACAAAAAAAATAATATTTAATTAGATAGCACCATCACTTCATAAGAAAAGTCAATTAGGCCAAATCATAACACCCCCCACGCATTCTACAGCTTGTGAATTATTTCCCCCAAGTGACTTTATATAATTAGTTAATTTGATCAACATGAGGTTGAGATCCAACGGAAGGGACCCGTAAGATTCTTCTACATGTAGCTTGCCGCTCTAATTTATTAAGTTTTGAAGTTTTTAATGAAAGCTCTGATTTTCTAATTAAATAATACCCACTTGCTCTATACAGCGGCACTGCCTAGCAACCAAACACAACTAACCTAATGCACCTTGCTTTGGTTTTACATATAAGTCAACAAACACACAATAGTGCTTCCATTAATTAATATATCCAATGTATTACTTTATCAATTAATATGATGTACTTTTATGGAGGCGTCCCAGAAGAGAGGTTTCCACAACCCCTGGAGCCAACCTTTTTGCCCGGATTCGCCATAACTCCCACTTGGAGAAGAGAGTGTGATAGTGAAGCTTAGCACCAAATGTATATAACACCATTTGACTCTTCCACTTCTGAATATGTTATGGATCGTTATTTGCTTCATCATATTTTAAGGAAAATAATTAAAACTCCTTCCAATCCTAAAAATAAGATCCAGTTGACTTTTTTTTAGAGAGATTAATAAATGTAAATAAGTTACTTAATTATATCATATGTAGTGTATCATTATACTATATATTAGTTTATAAGTTAAACAAAATAGTTTTAAAAAACGATAAATTTAAATACTTCAAAGTTTTTTAATCAGCTTTCTAATATTTTTCAAAATAATTAACTAGGTTTTATATTTAAGACCAGAAGTAGTATTTTTTTTTAGGACTGACTGAGAAAGTTCTACAGTGGTAGGGCTTGGGATATCCTACGCATGAGCACATGATGTGGTTTTGTCCCTTTTGACTTTTGTATACTCCCTCATCACTTTCTTGTTAATTGAATTAATTAATTAGGGCATATTCTTCCCTCGGGGCACTTTGGTACGATGCCTTGAGGTGAAAGTTAATGTTAAAGGTTAAGTTATTACCCAAGTACCAGCAGAACAACGCTCACACTGTGAGCATGCATGTGATTCTTTTTCTTTGATACAAAAAAAAAAAAATTCTTTTTCAACTTTACACTTCACAGATATACAAAACTTACGTATTTGAACATTTTTTATGAGCATATGCAACTCCGGCCAAGAAAAAAAAAAGCATATATGAATGGAGTTATCATCAAATCTTTTTGGTTAAACTGAACTAATTAATTTGTGCTGTTTTTGCCCCTGCTTCTTTAAATTTTTAGGGATATATAATAATCTTACGAATTAATGATTGTTGTTGTAACATCCCAATTTTCTGGGTAATTCTTCAAGTAATAATAAGAAGAAGTCTTATTATTTTATGTGCAATTTTT
>JBAGKO010000002.1:1523150-1540154 GCA_037177275.1 Acacia concinna | reverse complement strand
GGTCTGGTGTGCAAGTGGATTCTGAAGTTCATCTTGGACTTCCGACTAAACCTATGGTGAGAAGAGGAGCAGAGCTCGGTGGAGCTGAGTTTGCATCCATGAGTGGCTGATTGTCGGTGGTGCTCCTAGAGATTGAGTCGGATTTGAGCCTTTGGTTTCAATTGTAAGAGTAAGAGATAATTCTGTGATGTACTCATTATGATCCTTGAATTGCATTCCAGATGTATTATGCGAGTTGTATGAACCGTTTGTGATTGGATTCAGCTGGACATGATGTGTATTTCACAAGAATCTTATGGGAATTGAATGTTTCAATGCTTTTATGTGCTTAATTTATGTGATGCTTGAGTAATTCGTTGAGTATGTCAATTGCATTCCTAGTCTAGTGGATTAAGGGTGTAATTGTTCATAATTGCATAACATAGATGCTAGTTAGTGTTTATGTGAGAGATGAATTGTGCTACTACATTCAATTCCTATGGAGTTCAAGAGGCAATTTATATCTCATGCAAGTTGTGTGATATATAATATGAAAGCTAGCTAGTTGTTAGCTCATATATGCCTAAGAATTCAAGTGACTAATTACTATAAACCCTTTTGAAGCAAGGAAGATCCAATCCAAGCTCTAGGAAGCCATGTTCTCTCATTGATTACTTACACACTTGTTCTCTATTTTGTTTAATTAGTTACTACATTTGTCATTTCTTTAGTTGAGTTACTAGCATAGAATTAGACTTAAGTAATTTTTCAATCATGAAGTCCTTGATCTTTTGATTGTTTGAATTTAATTAGCTAATTTAAAGGTTCAATTAGATTGTTAGGGAAAATTAACTTGCATCTGGCTCCTTCTGGAAAATGATCTAGACTATACAATCTATATTGCATTAGTTTAGTATTTCTGATAAGAGTGATGTGACTAACTCTTCATCAAGGCCAAAAGGAGAGCTCAATCCAAAAGACTAGCTTATAGAGCACCTTGATTTATAAACTTCATCTCACTTGTGAGATTTTCTAATATGAGACTCATAACAGTACAATGTTCACTATAACAACAAAACCAAGAGGTGAAAACACATACAAATCGAATATTCAATTAATTAATTAATACGTTTATATTGTCATGAGGTAATTTACTATACCGTAAGTAATTGAGTTCATGAGGCAGTACACTGCAATTGCATATCGTTCAGCATACTGTAAGTAGTTTATCGCATGATCAACACTTGTTTGCTTTATCTGTGATTACTGCGTTTCCTTCGTGGTTCCACAAACTCTTTTCTCATCAACATCTTTGCGCAATTTGGCCCCTCCTATTAATTTAATCTATACATTACCATCACCGTCATTATGGATAAAAATTACGTACGTTGAACATGCAAGATTAACAGCCTTAACTTGATAATTTATGAGGATAACATTTAAAGAATTTAGTTTTGTGGAAAATTATTTTGGGATAACCTGTAATTATAACTGGAATTCTTTTTATATAACTTCAAGAAAAGTCTAGCTAAGAGAATAGTCTTCCTTTTAAATTTTATCAAATATTTCCGCTATCAGCTTAACATCATTGCCTTTTAATTTACTCTAAAACTTTTTAGTGAGCCATCACAAGCTTCCCTAGACGTAAACAAAAGCATCACTGCCTTTTTTTTTCAACTACTACCTATAAACTCCGGTCCTTAATATAAAAGCTAGTTAGGGTTGGATTTTGGTCTTACATGCATAAGCCTCAATTCATTTTGCCTCTTGAATTCATATTTTTTCCATAAATTATCACTGTTGATTGGACACAATAAATAGTTTAAATCTAAAAGTAGTCACAATAAAATATGGTATCTTAGAAAATATAATCAATCCTCCTTATGATCTTGATTATAAGACACCAACTACCAACAATTTTTTGTCCTTAAGGCACAAACTACCGCTAACTAACCCATTTATCATTATTTTTCCATCATGCTCTCACTTTTAACTATCTCATTTGAATCAACAAAATTAGAGTAGGGGTAAAGTTGAAAACATCCATCAATTTTACACCAATTTAATGATTTAACCTCCATTCCTTAGTCCGACAAAAAAAGGTAATTGGTGTCTTATAATAAAACATAATAGAGTATTTATTATTAATAACTAATACAACTAATTTTCTTAATCTATCTTGACTATTAATTAAGTACAAGAGATAGTAATAATCACAACGTGGGGCCACAAATTTTAGTGATCCTTTCTAGCAATATAAAGTGGCCTGTTGTATGATGATGAAAGCTAGATTCCTTGAGATTGGTTTAATTTAATTAATGTCCAAATCACTCAATTTGTTGCCTTATAGCTTGGAAGTGCGCTTCAAAACGACAAAAGGAATCACGTGAACGACAGTTTGCAGAAGAGTGAGAGCTGCATCCCCCTCTCCATGTGCATCACAGCTATTAATTCTGTCTTTATGGCTCCGATACCATGCAACTTGCACGACAAAGCGTCCTTTGCGTTTCTATTTTAACACCGCTGAACCCTTGGAAGCACCCTCTTCTTCTGTGCAGCCTGAGAGAGAAGTATCAAAAAAACTATTTAAATATATATAACCTCACGTGCAATGACCAAAAAACAAATCCTCACGTGAGGACTCTGAGCTTGTCCAAAACTGGTATTTCTCTTTTCATATACTTACCCCGTAAAACCTTAAAATCAATTTCAATGCTAATTCAAACAGTCATGCTTGAGCCTGGGTCTTGTCGTCTTCACCTCTGTTTGTAGTGATTTGAGCCTCTTGTGGCAAACTTCACTTAAAAAAGAAGACTCTAATCAACAACTCTAAAAGCTTGTGGTCCTTGCTCTTTCATTGTCTTTTTTTATATCGTCAGCTTACTTTAGACTTGAAACTAAACTCTTTTAAAGCTTAGGGTGCAAAGAGTTGTTACATGATGTTACAACTGTGTTTTATAGAATTCAAATTTTTTTTTCTCCTTCTTTAGTACCAGAACACCTTAATCAAACAGCTTGTTGATTCTTGCTCCTCCGTTGTGTGTGTGTGTGTGTTGATTAATGATGCATGTGGCAACCTTGTGGTATCCACACATTCTCCTTCATCCAAGCTGGCTATTTTATTTACTATCATGAATACTTATTTTATTATATTTTACATAGGCTTCTTTTCTTCGTATTGGTCTCATCAGTTTTTGCGAGGTAAACTCCTGCTAAAATAATATACTTAACTCACATAACCGCCTTTCTACTGTCAAAATATACATTAACATTTTGTGAAACAAAAATATCGTCAAGAATGATTAATATTTTTAGGGAAAATTCCAAAAAAAGACAAGTAAAATAGAGAAATCCCAATTCAATACAGCAAAATCAGAAAATTCCAAATCAGTCTGTTTTATACTTTTTTGAGTAATTACGAAAATGCTACTGAATTTTTCACAACACGAGTTTCGTAATTCACAACATCAATATCCAAATTAACAACACCAGGTACTATGTATTTACACTGTGAGTTGTAAATATGTAGTATCAGGTGTTGTAATTACGAAACTCATATTGTGAATTACGAAACTCATGTTGTAAAAAGTTTAGTGACATTTTCGTAATTACTCAAAAAAAGTACAGAACAGACTAATTTGGGATTTTCCAATTTCGATGTACTGAATTGTCTTTTCCCTATTTTCAATGTCTTTTTCTGGAATTCTCCCATATTTTTATTTAAAATATTTAGACGATATACTTGATTTATTCTAAATTTAATGAAGTGACTATTTTGTTTTGATTAAACACATGAAGAATATATTGCAACATATATGAGTAATAAATACAAAGATATTTTGATCAAAATAAGTCTATAATTTTGAATTAGTTTTTATTTTATTAAGAAAGGTTAATGTAAGCATTTTTTTTAGTCCACAAGGAGTACTTTTTCAGCAAATAAAAGGACGATACGTAAGTCATATCAGGATAAAATTACATTCGATTTTCCAATATCTGTTTGGGATATATATTAAAGAAAAAAAGGCAAGAAGTGCATGACTTTCCTTTGTTTTCTTAACTGTCCTTATTTAAAACTCCCAACCGCAGGTAGAGCTAGTTCAAATGGTAATTATGAAACGAGATGAGAAAGAAATAATATTACTAATGATCCTAAATATAAAACCCAGTAGTTGACTTTTTGGAAAATCCTAAAAAAATAATTATATTACTTTAAAGTATTTAAATTTATCATTTTTCTTCAAACTATTCCATTTTACTTATAAATTGATATATAAATAATATAATAATACACTACATATGATATAATTAAATAACTTATTTATTTTCTTTAATATCTTAAAAAATCAATTAAATATTATATTTAGGACCAGATAGAGTATATACTACCTCTCTATCTAGTCTCAAATATAAAACCTAATTAGCCTTTTTTTTAAGAGCCGAAGGAAGTAGACATAGAATGTTTGGCTATAAATAGCTTCAAAGCATAGCGAGCTTCTTCAGTGTCTTGCTCCAGATCCTCCATCTCTTTTAGACACTCTCTTTTGAGTTTAGGGAAATGGCACATTTCGTTCGCACTTGCTTATTCTTTGTGCTGTTGGTTTTGTCCCATGAACTTCTCTCCACAGAGGGAAGGAACATGAGACAGAGTAAAGACATCTCACTCACCACCAAATCTACAGAAGACACAACGCAAACAACAAATATTATTCCTTCTCGACCAACTAGAAATCTAGAAGGAAACATTGATGCCTATCGCCCGACAAATCCAGGACACAGCCCCGGCGCAGGGCATTCCACCAAAACTTAAGCTGTTACTGTAATAGCTAGTTAACTAGACTAGTCTACTGTATTTCCTTATGATGGCGTGTCTTGTCTCTCTCAGTTTGGTAGGTTGTGTTTTGAGTCCGTTTGTTTCCTTTTTTTCTTAGTGTAGGGTTATGATTCATCCATGCATGCTTCAATGTGGTACGTTCTGTGATCAGTTTGCTGCTATCTTGTATCAATATTATGTTTGTTGTATTAATCTTGTATCAATATACTTCAATCTCTCTCGTATTTTTTACTCCCTCTGCTCCTCGATCGATACAATCTCTTGCCGAAGGTGGATCTTTTCATACAATACAGCTATATCATAAGACTACATCCAATCCTTAATATAATATCTTATTTGTAATGCAATTTACGCTACAAATGAGATTTTATATTAAATACAAGAAGTAGTATCATGAGACTTAATTAACAAGACAATATCGAGCATATTATACGCAGTATCAACCATTATTTTCAGCGTCAAATGTCATTGACCTTGGTGAGGAAATTATCAATAAAGTAGCTAGGCTCGGAATTAAAATTTAGATTGAGATGAGACGAAATGTTCACAGCTTAAATATTTTAATTTTTGAAGGACTACATTTACTAAGTAACCTGTTAATAATCAAATTAAGAAAATTCACCCATTATTAATATGCCAGCAACTAAACAAGTTTTTTCTCTGGTGACTTAAAGTTAGAGAGGCAAATAAAATTGGTCTTAATTAATTCTAGAACCAAAATGAATTTCTTAAATTAACTGCTGTGTTTGAGACACAACGGAGTAAAATATAATATCAATGGGCATTCCTCTTAAGGAATATATGTACTTAAATGTATTAATACCTTGCTATAGCTTCCAACACTCCCTATCTAACTGGTACTTAATTTTACAACTCTTGATTCTCGTAGATCCCTAATGACAAGTTACACAGCAGTGTAATCAATGTACAAGAATCAGGCAAGAATCTACCCATTTATGTTCAAACTTCAAAACATTCCATTTGGTCTAAAACATACAATATGACAGTTTGTATTGAAATGAGTGTATTAATTAGTAATATATAGTGCTCTGAGACTTTAAACCATCACAAACCGAACATGAAATGAGTAAAAATTTCTAACCGTACTTGGGCTCTCGCCAAATGCGAAATATGGCACTTTTAAAGTGCGCGCACATTAAAAAAAAAAAAAAATTAGTTAATTATCATTCCCAAGCTTTTAGGGAAAGTGGATGCCCACTTTCAGTTTATTTAGTTAAATAGTTCTCCAAAAGCCAAGGGAATCTTATATTTTTCCTTCCGTTATTTAATGTATTCTATATTAATCATCAGTTCACTTCCTTCTCAACATCAGAAAGGCCAAATGTATTATATATAAGACTACACATGCATACATATGTACCTACATATATACTCCTCTAGTGTTTAATATAAGACATGTTTATATAATTTGATTAAATTAGAAAGTTAATTAAATTGGTTAAAATGATATGTATTTTTTAAAATACCCTGGTTATCTTTCTTAGTTTCATCATTCCCTCTCTCGCTTTATTATTATTGAGGGAATATCAATAGAGGTAAATTTGAACAAAATAATAATAAATATAAAAACTATGTCTTATATTTAGGACTACAATCAACTCATCAAATATATATTATATTAAGGGCTGGAGAGAGAATATATATATGTCTGTGGGTGTGTGGCCACCAGCGCAGTTAGATCGACATGGTTTCAGAAGAAAACCTGTAGCAATAGTGTTGGTAGGACACACAAATAATATTTAGTTAATGCTTGGATTCATTAAATCCACTTGAAAAAAGTTAATTTAAAAATCATAACAAGAGGCACAATGAGCGTCCTTGTGTTGAACACTTAGTGGGAAATAAGTTGGGAACTTGTGAAGGTAAAAGCTGTATAAGTACAACTCCAAAATATTGACTACTTAGGGCTTTCAAGCAGCCCTTGAGATGTATGAAAGGTAAAAGTTGTATACTCTAATTTTATAATCTTAAGCTCACAAAAGGCCCCGATCTCATGATTTTCTTAAAAATATAATAATAATTTCAAATGAAAAGAAAAAGGGAAGTACTTTTAATAAAGAATGATAATATAAATAATAGATTGCTTTACATTGCATGCCTAAATAAAATATATTATCCGCTCTTTTCTGATAGTCACAATTGAATCTTCAATCGTCACACAAAACTAGAGAGTTATATATTCGGAGAGAATAATGATATAAACAACAGTGCACGGAATCTTCTTCTTCTCTTGGCGTATATTCTCATTTTCGCTCTTATTATTATTATTTTGCTAAGCATGTTGAATCTCTTGTTCAAAATCAACATCAAAGCGATTGAACCTGCCAACTGAATTGCATGCTAAGCCGTCTTTCCAATTTTGCCTGCTACCTTAAACTTAAAACAACTCATGTTAGCTTTAACAAAGTTCCAAGTGTCTATCTATAACCATTAAATCATTGAAGTTTGTTTGCAATCATGTTAGAGTGGTTTTCAATCCACATTTTAGGGCTTGTTTGGATTAAGATTTGTAAGAATAACTCTCATCCCAACCGACTTTCATTTGCAAATTGAAGTCGGGGTAAAAATTATTAATGTAATGATTTATGTTTGGGTGGGACTTTATACAACAATCAATTTAATATAAATTTATTTGGATGATATAGCAAAAAGTCAGTTTCAGATTGTTCAAAAATCAAACCACTAGTCAGAAAAAGTTGTTTCAATTTTAAAGTGATTTTTGAGTAAAAAAAAACATTTAGGCTAAATGCCGATTCAAATTAAACAACATTTTGTTCCAAAAACTAGTTTTTTGATCCCAAAAGCACTTAGTAAAAGCAACACATACTGTTACTTCCGCCAAATAACCATGAAATCTCCAAAATATGGTTCTAAACAAGCACTTAGGATTAATTTGAATCAGCATTTAGCCTATATGAATTAACAGTATTCAGCATTTCCTGTTATGTACATTGAATTAGGAAAAAGAAACTAAAACTAATGTGGTTTATAGAGGGAATGATGAGACAAGAGACAAGAAGAACAAAACAACTAAACAAAAAGCAAGCACGCGAAGGAGCTCAGCTGTAAGTATTTCTCTTTTCTCTAGATGTTGGGGTTAGACAGCGAATACAGGCAACCCACTATAGTTTCTTTCGGTTTCGTCTATAATAAGTCACTGACAAGCCTCCTTGGAATCTTGAAGGACATCATGTGCACTGGTGTAACAAAATTTAATAAACCTTGATTCACTTCTCATTGTTCATACCACACGCATATATAAATCCCAACCATGGAAGAACTTTAAGCGCGCACGCACACACATATATATAGTATCTACTATATATAGCCGTTTAACTTCCAAGGCCTCTCATCAAATAACCTAAATTCATCCTTTCAGTATATATGTTTCTGCCATGACCAACACTTATAAGGTTATTGTTGTTGTCTGTGTTGTGCTTGTTTTTTTGATGTTACAGAATCAGGTTTTGCATGTTGAAGGGAGGCATTTAAGATTGCAGAGAGAGAACTCAAACCCTAACAAAGAAAATAACATGAACATAGTAGCAGCTAGTTGTGGCGGAAGGACTGTGAAGAGAGGGAACAAAACAAGAAAAAGATGAAGTTGATAGTTTTAGGCCAACAAAGCCAGGTCATAGCCCAGGTGTTGTGAGATAACTATAAAAATATATATGCAATCTATACCTGTACTTTTATTGAAAATCAACTGAGCAAATACTACAGAGAATCCTTAATTGCAAGCAAATTGAAATATACTTGAAATGGAAACTAATCTGTCAAAACAAAAATATGAAATGCAAGGTTCAGAATAGCAAAAGACATGGAAAGGAAATCATGATGAAGAGCATAGAGAATAATTAGAGAGAAATTCTTCCAAAATCTTGTCTACCCACTCATTCCCCTTCCTCCAATCTTTATTCACACTCTCTCACTTTCCATGTGGTCCTACGAATTCGGTTACCCCTACGTGGCATCAGAGGTGCGTCATTTTCAAATGTGATTCTCTCATTTGGACCCCTAGTAACTTGGGCCTTCAATTCTTCATGGTTTATGGGCCCATTCATAACAATACCTCCCCATGGACATGGACCTTGCCCTCAAGGTCAAATTTTGGATAAAGGAACTTGAAGGAATCCGGAATTTCCCACGTAGGTTGTTCTAAATCGTCCCATTGTATCTGAATTTGAGTCAGCCAAGTATCTCGTACTTTAACTCCTTATGCCAATACTTGTAATGACTAAAGAATAGGACTAAAAAGATCAGTTATAGCTGGTAGGGGCTGATATGCTTGTGTAGGGTCACCATGTCATTTTTTAAGTAATGAGATGTGACTGTAGATAATAAGCAGCCGGACCAAGTCTTTCAACAATTGGATAGTATTAACTCTTGGAAATTGATAGTATTACAGCACATTTTCTTGTCTTTATGCTCATTTTTGGGTTTAAATTGTGCATGTTGAGATATTTTAGGAGAAAATGTTATGAGGTAAGGGAAAACACCTATTTATGTTGAATTATGAGGCAAATGATGATAATTGTGATTATTAGATGAAAGTTTAAGAGCTCATGTATCTCCCTTCCTTGTAGGTGGAAGATGACAAGTGTGGAAAGCACTCAAAGAGCAAGGAAAGTGGTAAAGAGGAGAGAAGGAAAGAAGATAGAAAGAGGAGGATCAAGAAGAGTAATATGAAAGAAAAGAATGCATTAGCCATAAAGTTGTTGCAAAAGATGTTGTCTACCTGTTGGCCGTGGATTCACTGTAGCCAATTCCCACAGCAAAAGTGTCTAGAAAATTTCTATCTTGTCTCGTTGTGGTATTCACTATAGCGAACCCATAGAAACTGCCTGAAACTGATACTGTACGTTTTGAAAAATGGGTGATAAACCAAATATAAAACCTAGGGATATGCCGAAAATCCTTAGATTTTGACTTCCAAAGGCTCTCTCTTGAGTGTTGTGTTAGGGTTTGCTCTCTCTTGAGGATTTGGAGGCTAGGGCTTAAAGATTGATGGCATATTGAGCTAAAATCTAAGGCTTTTCTTACCCTTCCTCCTTTTCTTTGTGTTTTCATTGATATGACTGTAATTATTTTGAATAGTTGTAGCTATTTCTTTGTCATGAGCAACTAAATCGTTTGTTCTAGGAAGACTTCAAACCTCTATATGAATTAAAACTTTGTTTTTCTTCTTTTCTAGCATTTAATGAAGTATTATGTGTTGGTTTTATCTTGTACCTAATGTCTCCAAGTGCTTGATCACCATTTAGTTAATTTGTTGAGTTAGATGATGCTCGAAAGAGATTATCTTGCTTGAAGAACTATGATAAAATCATGCTAGACTTGAAATTCATATTTGAATAGAGAGTTTGTTGGTAGGAAAGAGATTTACCTATTAACCTAGTATTGTTATTATAAGATTGGAGCTTAATGACTATTTTCACTAGCTTATTATAAGAGATTGAATAAGTTCTTAAAAATAGATGTTGGTTTTGACTTGAGAGATCTTTTCCAATATTTGTGAATCTTAGGCAAACACACGATATTAGATTAATGTTAGTTAAGGATGAATTAATTGGTCTTCTGAAGTATAGAGGGAAGAAGTAATCCTAGAGTCCACATCCTTTGAAGTTAGAAACTCATTTAACTTTATAAATTTATAGTTTTAACATTACTTTTCAAAATTCTCTTTACACATTAAAACTTGATTGTTTAACTTAATTGAATGCACTAGCCTTTTGTTTAATCACTTGTTTTACAAAATCCTCGTGGAAACAATACTCTACTCACTACTTTATTACTTGATGCAACTCGTGCACTTACAATGCGAAAAAAATAGGGATCAAAATATCATAAAGAAAGCTTACGATTAGGATGATCCGGTAAAGACTACTGATGGCATGGTTGGAACTTCAAAAAAAACATAATCTCCAATGTGAAATTCCATCTCAGTTTGGTGGTAGTCAACATAAAACTTCATTTGATTCTGGGCTTTTTTCAAATTTCCTATAGACTAACCAATAATGAATCTCTCTCAACAAGCTAATCTTTTACTACTATAAGAACATTAACAGAGTGATCAACCCGAGCAAGCGAAGGTGGATCCCACCCAAACAATACTTTGTAAGGAGTCATGCCAATTGAAGTGTGAAAGGATGTATTATAACAGTATGGATCCCAAGGCAAAAACTTAGCCCATAATCTGGGTTGTTGATAGGCATAACAACGCAAATACATCTTCAGGCAGCAATTTAATGCTCCTATTTGTCCATCACTTTGAAGGTGATATGAAGAACTCATGTATAAAGTAGTACCTTGACACTTAACAAATGATTCCAAAAGGAAGTAGTAGATACATGATCGCTGATAATCCATATTTTAACCACTTAATTCCATGCACTTTGGGGAGCTTTGATTGCTTAAATTGTGTTTTAAGTGCAATAATTGAATAAATTTGAATTATTGTGGATCAATTTGGAAAACATGAATTTTGGCTTAAAATGTGCATAATTGTCATTTCTCTCTAGCATGTTAATTAAGGACATTTGGTATAACAAATTCATGGATTTATTGCAGATGAGCTTGGAAAAATTAGAGAGCAAAGAAATTGGGCTTTTATTGCAAAGAACTACAAAGCAAGAGGGCAAAACCATACCCAATTGAAGAGGATCCAGATCCACAACCCATGGACCATTCTCTAACTCATTTGGATATCCTGACCCGGTTTTGGCCAACAGAAGCAGAGATGTGATAGGGAGAGGGGATTGATCCTTCATTCATCGCACAATCACTTCACCTCACTTCACCTTCAAAACACACCTATCCTTCGTCACCTTCATCCACCTTCCATGCCGGCAATCTGCAATCAACCTCTACCATCCTCTCTATCGCTCATGAGTGTTCTGGGGGCTGGAACGCACGAACACCATTCATCATCCATCACGCATCACCTTCAAATTCATCGCTAGTCATCACCGTGAAAATCAAGTTCAGCTATTGCAATTTCAAGTGGAGACACAATTCAGTACTGCACTTTCCAAAAGGAATAAGAGATATGACTTTTAATTACAGGAAGCACTGAACAAGTAAGTTGAATGCAATCTAGATTTCAGTTATTTGAAATTCCTTGCTCAATCAAACTTCAGCACATAAGTTTAATGCAGAACCAAATAAGAGAAGGACTTGACAGGCAGCAGAGCTCAAAAACAGAAAAGGCAGGCAGTAAGAGGCAGTCAAACAAGCTTATGCAAATCCAAATTAGAGGGGCCAATTGGAAATGTTATCCTAAAGCTCATGGAAATGGATTAGAGCAAATCAGTAAGAAAGAATTATAAAATATCAGTGAGCAAAAGGTTCAAGAACTTGATAGCTATCTTCCAGTGAAAACAAACTGACATCCACCAGTGAGTGTGAACAAGTGAAAATTAGCAAGTCTGTAAGGAGCATGCAATTTTAGGACACACAGCAATTTAAGAAACTAAAATGCAGTAGTATTTGAGAAGTCACCAGTGAGAGTAAGCTCAGCATACAAGCATAGAAAGCAAAAGGAAACAGTAGTCTAGTAGGTGCAAAAGTATATGCAGCAAATAGGATGTGAGAGCCAGAAGATGAGGCACAAAACAGGCAGAAAAATCACCACATTGCGACTATACCACTAAACTCCAAAACTCAGAAGCATACGAAAAATAGTGCAAAACAGAAAGCACAAATCTGATTTAGTACAAATAATTTCAAAGCAGCCAGCAATGATTCCAAATTCAAAATAGAGAATGCTTCATTTTAACAATTAAATAGTGGTAAACTCAACAATAAGGATGGAGAGAAATTCTCCAAATGATCAATTGTGCAAAAGTCAAAAATTCAGTTCAAAAGAGTCTAGCAAGCTCAAAGTGCAGCAAATTTGACAGGAGCAATCAATCCAGCTGACATACAAGGCACCACTACAGTTGGGAAATTGCTTAAGATGGAATCAATGAAATTCAGAATGATTATGATTCAAAATTACTTGAAAGGTAGCATCGAGCATCTAATGACCAATGAAGCAAGTTCAGTAGCTCAAAACAATTGGAGATTCTAGAGAAGTACGAGTGATAAATGTAAACAACCTTCAATCACATCAAAAACATTTCACAGTGACAGAATTGATTTAGCTAAAGTAGGCTCTAGTCAATTACAGCAATTCGTTTTCAATCAAGAATAACATCAAGAACCAAGAGTCTTATGCACTCTAAATTCTAGATCAATAGCAGCAATAACAGCAGAAACTTACAAAATTCAGAATCAAATCTAAACATTAAGAAAAAGTTAATTCCGCATATATGTACCATGAAATCAGGCTGGGGTAGAGCAAAGCAATTAACTAAAGCCAGCATTAATGTGTAGGAACTAGCATCAGACTGTGTCAATGTGTAAGTGCAATGCAGAACCAAATAGGATCAGGACATACCAAGCAAGTAGTAATAGTCAATGAGTAATGCAATGAAAATTCTTAAGCACAAAAACAAAATTCAATTAATTTCTTATGACTTCCAATTAGGCACATGCATATGCAAATACTTCAGAAAATGAAGATATGAAAAAGGTGCAGCAATGATAGAATTTACAACCTTCAAACAGCAAATGATGCTCACCAACCAAATCAGGCTCAAGCTAATACCAAGAAGTCAGTTTGGAAAGAACCTCCACAATTCAACTAAAACTCCTTGTTAATCTCCCACTCAACCATAAACTGAGTCTCCAATAGGCAGGATAGACACAATAAAGCACTCAGAACCTTACTGCAACCAACAAATAATCACAGAAACTCCAAGAGCCAATGGTTAACAAACAACACATGCAATGATAGGCCCTCACTAAACTAGAATCCTATAAACTATAACTACCAGAAAGAAAAACAAAAGTGAACTAGCATAAAAACAAAAAAAATATACCTAGCAAAAAGGAGTCAAAACATAAACAATTAATAAAAATGAAACAAAACAAAACCTAAGCTAATTTTTATTGATTTTGTAGGCCCAAAGGATTGCTTAGGGAACCTTAACTAGTAAGGCTCTTCGGCAATGGCGCCATTTGATGACTAGGGTAATCGTATCCCCTAAAAATCAAAGAAAACTACGCTAAACTCTATAATATGGTGATGTTAAGCCTAGGTCATTTTTTTTCCACAAGGAGCCTTTAATGTTAGTTAATTTTCCCTAAGAGCAATATAAGATAGGCCTTTAAATTAACGACTTAACCAAGTAACCAAGAGAGTAATTAACTTCATACTAATTCTATTACCTAACTCTAATTTTATACTAGCAATTTAATCAATCAACTCCAAATTTCACTAACTATCTAAACAAGAAAACAAAGATTAAGTTTCCAAAAAATCAATGATTAAGAACTGGCCTCCTAGAACTTGGATTGAATCTTCCTTGCCTCTTAATAATTGATTAGATTTCAACTTGCTCCATGATTTTTAGTGATTAACTCACAACTAGCAAGCTATTAATTCCTGAAATTTATACAACTAGCACAGATTTTAGGTTCCTCTTAAATCATAGGAAATATAACTCATACAACTTGAATTTTAATCTCAAAAGAGAATGACAATTGGATTCAGTCACATTGCAAGCTTTGAACAACTAGACAATTCTTAACAACATGTAATGAAACCAATCTCATTCGATTTAAACCAATTGATTCCAACTAGAAATCACATAATTCAATTCGCATAAGTAAAATTTAAGTTTCCTCTGTAATCGGAAAACAAATCTCAAAACCAGTTATCATTGAAGTTCTATTTGGTAACTCACTAAAAGATACAACAATTGAACCTATTACATCAATCACAGAAGAAAAGAAGCAAGCATCGGATCTACCATTAAGCACAATGAGGCTCAGATCATCCGTTTACTGGGAGAACCAACAAAATGCCTAGGCATTCATGGAGATTATGGACACATCAGTCGTCAACACCATGGTGCATAGCTCAGAGCTTTAAAATTTGCCTCAACAACCCATGAAAAAGCTCAAGATGAGCTGGATTGCTGGGGTGAATTCAGAACAGAATAGCAATCATGCTCCTGATTCACGTGAGTGAAATTGATGGATGATGGCGAGAGTATGCCTACGATGATGGAGAATGGCGTGAGAAGTGTCTGCGATAATGCCGAGGGTGAAAGTGATGATGAGTGGATGATGTGCAATTTCTATCTCAACTCCTCTCCAAGAAGCTTGCTAGCAACAAAGAAGATGATGAGATGGATGTAGGTCACTGGCAAGAGAGGCGAAGGTGTGCTGATGGTGATGGGGTGTGAGCTCGTGATTGCGCGATGATTGATGAATGGAGGTCATGATTTCTGCTTCTCTTTTCTTCAAGGTAACAGGGTTGGATCTTCAAGGTGGATCTGGGTTTGGGTGATGTTCTCATGGAATATGGATCTTCGTCTTCTTTTCTTTACAATTTGGTCCCTCTAGCCTTTAACTCTCTAACTAGAATTTGGTCCTAATTTTCCCTTCTTGTCTTCATTTCTCCCAAGGTTTTCCTACAAGAAAATGCAGAAAATGTAATACCAGATGTTCTAAAATAAATGCCAGGAAAGAATGACAATTATGCACATTTTAAGCCAAAATTCATGTTCTCCATATGATTCCACATAATTCCAATTTATTCAATTAAATTCATTTTGAACATCATAAAATCAAGGAAAATAATCAATATTGCATGGAATTATGTAGTAAAAATATGACTTATCACCCATATAAATGAACAATTTGTTGTACAAATAATTCAACGACAAACTCAACAGTATAAGCAAATTTTAATGGCAAAAAATGTGCAAATTTAGACCGTCCATCCACTACCACAAAGACAACAATATAACCTATAGAAATAAGCAGCCCAATGATAAAATCCATAGCAATATTGATCAAGGCAGAAATGTCACCTTTTTGGTCTGTTAAAATGTGATTGCATCTAATAATGTAGTATAAGGCACTACCAATCATTCTTCTCAAGGAGCTCTTATTGGAAAATCCTAGGAACTAGCTTTCAAAAGAAACATGATAAATTGGGTATAGAAAATAGGGGGTTTTCAAAAGTTTTAATGGTGCAATGGAATAATGCAAGTAAAAAATAAATCATTTTTGGTATTTTAGATTATGAAAGGTTGCTTTGGATTAAAAGGAATTATGATGAAGTAGTCTCTCAATAATGGACACTCGGCTATCCTTGCTCTCAAAAGATAAGGGAGTTTTGAAATCTCTAAGTTCAAAGAAAAACCCCAAGCAATTGCTTGGATCCAATGCTTTAATTAATGGAAAACGTCACTTTTATCAAAGTTAATTTAACATCAATTAAATCATTGTTAAAATCCTCTTAGAGTGCATGTGAATAAATGATGAAATATCCTCATATTGTCAATCAACAGTCTGAGGATGATGCGTGTACAGACAACTCATCACAATTATGATAAACCAATTGAACACAAAGTCTCAAAATTATATAAAATTATCTAATGATTTCAATCACCAATCCACATACATAATGCAATCTAAACTCATGAATTACAATCATAATCCAATTCTCACATCCATGCAAAATCTCCTAAACCTAGGAAAATCCACAAAAAGTGAAAAAGAAGAATTCTAGATTGGAACACTACTCTCCTAGTTGATACTTGGAGCTCAAGCCTTGTCTTCCATCACCGAGAGGCTATGGGTTTTAGCCTCTCATGTCTTCAAATCTTGTGCAATCATGTTTGACAAGAGAATCCGTGAGTGATGCTAAATTTGGGTTGAACGGGTGAAAAAGATAATGAGTGGAAGGTTTATGGTGGTTTGGAATGGTAGGGATTGATGGATGAAGGCCGAAGGTCTGAGGTAGGGTTATGGAAATTGGAGGTAATTGAGAGAGAAAGCTTATGGATGCCGTACTGTGAAATCTCACAAATCTAGATGACTCTATAATGGTGGTAACCTCCATTTTTATAAGGCATGCAAGAACCCTACTTCAAAACTCACAGTTTGACTTCAAGAACTTAGGTCGCGACCTCAGGTATGCCAAGTTGCGACCTGGCCTCACAGAGAGTAAGCCAACATTGACTTTGCTTCTAAAACGCACAGCTTCAATTAAGTTATACAAGTCACGACTACTAGCATCCAAGTCGTGACTTGGGGCTTTAGAACACTGC